>JAHPZR010046736.1:0-10731 GCA_019787425.1 Platygyra sinensis | reverse complement strand
CTTGAGCCCTCCACAGGGTTGGCAATTTTTAGACCGTGCTGAGAATGACGTAAAAATAGCTTTAAAAGGAATTACCTTGGGAATATAGCCTACATGTTGATTTGACTCTGTTACCTTTCATTCTCATTTGAAGACGTTAATTAACACACTACGAAACGTTTAATTCTTCCTACAAAGCGTCTTAGTACAATGTTTCTTTCACTTACGATGTAATATTTCATCTTTGTCTTGTTCGTCCTCTTCAGTTTCCTGTTTGTCCCGTCTGTCGTCTTTGCCATCTTTGGCCTGTTTTGCATCCTTCTTTTTCTTCTTTCCTTGCGTCTTTGTTATTGTTGGAGATGAAGTAGTCTTGGCTGCTTTCTTTCGCTTTTGTCCTCCTTTGGTCCTCTTCCTCGACCTAGCTGATGGCGTAGGTTTTGTGACTGCGGATATTGACCCTGATGGCTGCGCAGTAGACGCACTTGCAATACCTTTTAATTGTATGCTGTAGTTTCTTGCGAGGCTTTTGTCGTCTACATGACTTTCCCCTTGCGATTCGGGAGGATCATTTCGTTTCATCTTCTCTTTGAAAAGAAGACGAATCACAGGTATCAGATTCTTGGACAACGATCACTTGCTGACTCATTTAATAAAGATTAAAATATTATGATAAGCGTCGAAACGTAGTTTCCGAACCAGGGGCAGAATGTCATCACAAAGAGGAACTGACTTTACAGTGCCTTAATTGTCCATTTCAAGGACTTAACACTATTAAATTAGACTAACCTTGACTTGTTGCATTTTTGAAAGTGCTTAAAAAGTCTTTGAGATACTGCTGAAGGAAAGAAGATTCGTTGGAAAATATTTTACTCCGACGGATTATGTTGTGGTTGCAAATTGTGACAACTGGAAAGTCGATGTCCTGACAAGAAAGCATGCAAAAGATTGGATCAATAACTTAAATGCCTAAAGTCAACTGCTACATGTGAAAATAGAGATATTCAAAGCTTATGCAATGTTTAACACTTTCTATATTTTCTATACTGCACACTAAACGCCTATTTACCTTAAAAATATCTAATATTCTTCTGCCACGGAAACACTCTGTGTTTTAAGCCTGTTATGTTCATTTGAAATATTTGTTTCCTTCAGTTTGAGTGGCATGCCTGTGAACTAGCTAGGTGTAGCTAAGTGCATGACCACTATAAACAAACATTTGACATTTTTTTTTGACATAGGTAGCCTGAAATGTCAGCTTGTCGCTCCGACGGGAAAGGTGCCAGAATTTTGGGTGCGATAATATTGTGTCTGGCTGTTCAGGCTTATTAATAGCCGTTTTCATGCCACATGTATTATAGGCAATCATGACTCGCTCACCGCCATGGTCGAAGCCAAAGTTATTACTAAAGCAAGAAACCATTTACTCCCTTAAATGATTGCAAACAAGAGGACCTCACTAACCAACAAAACAAAATTGTAATTATCATTCTCTTTTCACCCCTCTAGAAACTTGGTGGTAAATTCCAATAGCTTGCGTAAAACAACCCTGGGTAAAGCCGGAGGATCAGCAAGAGAATACAATTTGTCTAGACAAATGTTTAGGGTTTCCTCGAGTGGCACATTTGTAAATAGGGAGGAAACATCTAAAGAGCGCATTATTCCATTGTTATGTCCAATCCGCGAAGCTGAAAGAGTCTTTGACAGTGTATTGGTTGTTTTACGCAAGCTATTGGACTTTGCCACCAAGAAGAGCCACTTTCTTTTTGACGGTAAATACTACGACCAAATCGATGCTGTTGCCATGGGTTCACCATTGGGCCCTGTCTTAGCCTACATTTGTATGTGTGATTTTGAAGAAAAGTGGTTGATGAACGCCAAAATTGGTCCTTTATTTTGGAATCGGTACGTTGATGACACGTTCACCATGTTTCACAACAAAGACAGTGCAAACTGAGTTTTAGCACCATTTGAACGGCTGTCATAGCAATATTAAATTTACCATTGAATGGAACAGAATCCAATTCCGTTTTTAGACATTCTTGTCACACGTAATCAAAACAACACTTTCATGACATCTATCTACCGAAAGAAAACTTTGACAGGTCTCTACCCGAAATGGGATTCCTTCACTCCACGAAAGTACAAAATAAACCTCATCCGCTCCCTCACTTATCGCTACTACCGTCTTTGTTCATCTGGCTCCTTACTATAATCTGCCCTCAATGATCTTCGAAAACCCCTTCAGTTTCAGAACGGCTACCCACAAGGCATAATCAACTATCATATCAACGATGTTTTGAACAAAAACAGACAACATCAGCATGATATTGAAAAGTGTTACTAGCCTGCGTTGTTAGTTCGTCTGCAACGCAGGCTGAAGAGTTACCAGCTCCCAGAAATAACTAAAAAGCTAAAAGTGTCAAAAAGCTGGTTTAAATCATGTTAATCAAATATTTTCAACGGAAGTAAGATAGTTATACAAAAAATACATTCTAACTAAGCTATGACAACAAAGACAAACACAAACACAAACACACTTACAACATTAACACAGAAAGATGACAATAAATAATAACAATCAAAACGTGAACTATTATTATTGTTATTGTTATTGTTTTTTTTTTTCCAATTTTGTATAGCAAGGCCTTGTTTTGCTACCAAGTTTAGCAAGTTTGGGTCAGTTAAAACTAGCTAAGAACTCTTAGAGACTTTTCTATTCACAGAAAAGACAAAAACTAAAGTTCCTTACTTTGACATGTTTCATGGTGATATAAGTTTCAATCGGTTTGCTGATGTAATCCTGCGCTAGCCAAATGACTTGACAGGAAAACATAATGAAAGCGCCAAGACATGCCATGACCCAGAACGCTTTGCGGACATGCGTGTTACTTTCCACCAGTCTCCCAAACCCGTGCGCTGTGGTGTATCCACAAAATTCGTTCAGCTTCTCGATTGTTGATCTACCTTTCTCCTTGTCTGGCATGAACATGCTGTTAAGTTTGATGACTGGCGTGCCTTTAGATTGATTAGCTAGGTTAGGTTCTTTGCTGATAAAAAACAGCAACCAATCAGTCAGTCAGTCAGTCATAAGCTCAAGGTGTAAATCCAAAATTATGCTGCGAGAAACAACCCCATAGGAATCCCCAATATGGCGGTTTTTCTTTAGTTTTCTACCTTACCTATACCATTTTCTCACACGTAATAAGAATCAAGAGTAGTTTTTGTCGGAGTCAAGACCATTATGTACCTTCACCAGGAAAAAAACTGAGCTAAACTGTGAATTGAGTTAGGCAAATCATCGACTTTTTCGCCAGCTTAAAACATTTTCGCACCATCAGCTGGAACAAACAACACCATAGACCTCCATAGAGAGTGTTTAATTTGCACGACGTTTTTATCCACTGGATAAAAAGCACACTCACACTTTCTATGTGATAATCACAATCTATTATGAGATTTATGCTGTGGATTTACACCTAAAAGGTGATATGAATGTTTATAATATAGATAAGACCCTGTGTGCGCTGGAATTTGTCAAAAACCCGTCTTATCAGCTAGAGTATAAAAAATAAAATAGTGTGTTTTATTGTTTTGCGCGAGTAAAATCTATATCATAAAGCAAATAAAGAAGCCTAAGCCGTGTATTATACCATGAGAAAACACTCCGGACATTTGAGAACACTCGAGAAATGTAGAAAACACTCGCCTGCGGCTCGTGTCTCCTACATTTCCCTCGTGTTCTCAAACGCCCGTCGTATTTTATCACAGTCTAATACACGGCTAAAGCTTCTTTATTTGTTAAATAATTACGGTCTGCTAATTTCCCCAAGATTAGAGAAGCCATAAGCCAACGAAATCAATTTATATCAAAATTGCGATTTGAACAATATTGTTACACGTGCAATATGTTTTGCACGTTAATAAGAGGTTTGCGCACAATATATTTGTATCAGGAGAATGAGTAACGTTGAAAAGAAATCACAATTGCGACGTGAGAAAAATTACTAACTCCAAACAGAGTGAAGGTTGAAGTTTTTAATTTGTAAAGTAACACCTGCTAAGCTTTGAAATGATTTTGCCATGGGCTAAGAACCCTTGAAGATTTAACATATAACCTTGCTGCTTTTTTCGTAATTACTACACATGGAATCAAATTCAGCTTTGATTTAAAAATAGGCGTAATTGATATTTTCAAGGTTACAAAATAACGAGGAAGGTGATTTGCCATTGTGTTTATTCCGCCCGTAATTGATCACTAAGTTATCAATCAAAGGCTTTCAGATTTACTGGTGATTGCCGAACAAATGTGCTAATTGCATACGAACAGCACTGGGTGACAAGAATACACAAGACTACAGCAATTAAAAATGCTTGCCAAGATTGAACGATTTGTTAATAAAGGACAAACAGCAGGTTTCATTCCAAATATGCAAATCATTTCAAATGCAATCTTATCTGTCTGCTCACATCTGATACAACTGTACTATCAAAGGTCTTTTATAGAATATTTTGATCTGAAAATGTTCCAAACTTGTCTTTCAGTTTTACTAGCGAAGAAAATTAAAGGAGGAAAACTTCCGAATCCACATAAGATAGTTCAATAAAGCAAACCAAACGTTGGTGGAAAAACACGGAACATTTAGCATGGCAAAAAATTGTAAGCTGGGAGATAATTTTGATAACGGGAAGATAGGTAAGCCGGAAGAAAGTGTAACAACCTTCGTAAACTGGAATATTCATGATTCTACAAAAGAAAGTAAAGCAAACGAGAATTTTTCTTTGGTTTAAAAAGAGCCCGAACAATTCATATGGCAAAGGCAAAGGCAAGCATAGTTTGTAAGATTATATCGATGGAAAAGGTATCATCTATGAATATTATCTTTTGCATCAACTGCATGGTCTATGAATATAATATAACAGACACCTAAATTCAACTTAGACAGTCGACAAACATGATGTTAGATGGTCTGCCCCGGACCATTTTCAAACTAGTCGCTACACTCCCATGTATTTAAAATGCACTCGAGTAAAACAGTGAAAATTAACGCAAAGATTTATATTTTACGTTTTCCTTTCAAGACTATTTCTTTGCGCTGAAATGATTTTTGACGCTGTTTTAGTTTTCTTTCCTGTTTGTCAAAAGCGGTCTTGATTAGGTTTCATCTAGTTTTATCTTGGTATGATTAACAACAATTCGCTGGCGAGTCGTCTGCCATAAAACACAGCAAGTAAAATCACAGTTCTGATAGCTCTACTTAGTGTTTTAGCAAAACAAGGTTGAAAAAGATACTCACCGGTTATTCATTTAAAAATAAAACACTTTACAGCCTTTTTAGATGTTACATAGTATTGCTAAGGTCGTCCTCTGTACACTTTTAAAGCAGCTGCTCTTGGTTAAACCAAAACTAATTTCATGAATTTCCCATTTAATTCAAAATTTCCATCTCATAATTGAAGTAAAAGATTAGTGTTGTAATTGGTAAAATGATTGCAAACATTGATTGCAGATTCAGTGCTATTATTCAAATCGCCAGCGGGTACTAACGGTTGATTAATAACAGGATCTCAATCTGCTGAAAGACATAGATTAGGCCCCGTTTACACGGGTCCGGACAAATTTTTACACGGACGAATTTTGTTCCTGGACCTCCTGTTTACATGGATCCGTGCAATTCTATTGCAGTGGTGTTTACACGGATCTGTGCAAAGTTTAGACCAGTCGCTGTATTTGATTCCAGGCCATAACCGCGATTTCTGAGCAAAAAGTTGCACGGTTCGGGTGTTTACACGAGTTCGTACAAATATGGAACCGTGCCGGTCAAAAAGTCGACCTGCTTTTTTCAGGTCCCAAACTTGCACACTTAGCCGTTCAAAAATTCGTCCAGTTCCGCCGGTCCCGTGTAAACGCAAGGTGGAACCGTGCAAGTTTTTGTCCATGCAAAGATTTGTCCGAGCCCGTGTAAACGGGGCCCAACGCCCCGTCCACACCAATCCGTTCTCAAACGAAAACGGAGCTATTTTGCTCCGGATACGGCTATCGTCCACACTACAACGCCGTCCACACGTTGTCGTTCTAGTCCACACTAAAACGACATTACACCGACTATGTCATGACAAGGTTTTATCGTGGACTCGCAACAACATAAAAAATGTTATTATATAAATATACAGGACTTCTGATGATCAGATTGAGAATTTTTATCGCTCGGATTGTTTCCCGCGTTCCTCGAGGATCATTAATTGACTCAACTTTAAAGCTTTTATCGCTTGTAGTGTCTTTATGAATCACAACTAAAAAAATTCTCTACTTGTCTTGGGTCAAGGCGGCAATGAATAGACTATTTTCATATTCACGGACTGGACTGCTGGCTTGCAACTGAAGCGACTCTAGGTGCGAGACCTCTCTCATGAAAATGACTTTGATTTGCATGAAAATGAAACTGCATGCAGAACTCATTTTCATATGAAAGGTTTCGCACTTAGGCCTAGTTTAAACGTCGCATTTTACATGTGCCGAATTAAATACTAATTTTAGTCGACTCGAATGAATGCGTTAGGCTGATTTCATTTAAACGTCGCATTGTTTTGCCGAATTAAATTGCTGAGCGCGAGTGACGTGTTTTAAATTCCCATTCGAGCAAACATAAATTATTTAACATAATTTCAATTCGATTCGGCACCTGTAAAATGCGGCGTTTAAATCAACTGTCGAACTTCAGTCGCATATTCGACTGGATCAGCCGAATATTCGACTGACTCGCATCGCGGTCGTTTCGCTGCAAAACCGTTTCGCTACAAGTCGATTCGCTACAAGCCAAAGTCGATTCGCTACACACGAAAGTCGATTCGCTACAAATATAAAGTCGATTCGCTACAAGTATAAAGTCGATTCGCTACAGTCGTTCAACTCGATAAACATTTTTCACAAGAGATGGGCACGCCACAAAACAGCCGTCACAGTAATTTTAAAGTTCGAATACTTTAACAATTTGGCCATAATTTTTTCCATTTGCCTATATCGAGCCTGTATGAATAAACCCTCGAGTTTCCACTCGATCTCTCAGTCTCGCCCCCAGAGCCCTCTTACTTTCTTTTGATCGCTACGAAAGGAATAGGGGCTCTGGGAACAAGAATGTTCTATGGAATTGCTATTACCCAGTTTTCCTGCGGCAAGTGGCAACAAACTTTACTGAATATGTTTACCATGTTAACTATGTTGATCATGACTTTCTTAAGCTTAGATTTGGCGGCTCCTAAAGGAGCCGTTTTTGGGTGGTTCCTAGAAGAACCGTTTTATGAAGCTGCGGGTCCGTTGAGATAGGAGCACGCCTTCAGCAGTTTTCTTGCACTACGGGATCCAGCGTTAAATTCATCCCAGAGTTGGAAGATCCTCATTTGCAGGTCACGGTACTTTTTTCGCTTGATGCGTCGCAACTTTCTTTCTGACACAACAACAACAACAACAATCTTTATTATTTACACCTTATTTCTGAAGAGACGTCAGACGGGCCTCGCGGTGCAGCAGAGTGATTAGGGAACTTAAGCACCGACGACGGCGACGCCAGGGACGACGCCTAGTAAAAAGTGAATTTAAATTTTACTCTCGAATTTCGTAAGTAATTAAATCCGTTCAGAGCGCAAATCTGTCTAAACACCTGCTCAAACTAAATGTGCAAAGCCAACGATCAGTTACATAAGGAAATCCAAAATATTTGCCGTCGTGGCGTACGTTCTCCACAATACGCAAAACTTGGTCATTTCACGTTGTAGTTTGGCAGAGAACGTAACGAAATGTACAAAGATTTATAACGCACGTGCACAGCTATTGTTCTGCTCATTAAATCTTTTGTTTGGTGACGTTCCCGTTGCCGTTGCCGTCGTGGTTTGCTTAAGTTCCCTAATAACAGATACAACGGAAGCTGAGATTTCAGTGCTGGACGCGCGACGATTCAGTCCCAGATGCCAGCCTTCGATGTCATTATTTGCTCGTTTTCGTGCTCTTAAAATACGGATGAGGCTTGGGTACGGTTTATTTCCATCGTTTGTTTTACTTTGTGTTAATCTTCTCAGATTCCTTGGTATCTGTATGCTCTATTCCTTAAGATATCTTTTTGGAGATTGCAGCGACGTGACTTAACATTTGTAGCGAATCAACTTTCGATGTGTAGCGAATCGACTTTGACTTGTAGCGAATCGACTTGCAGCGACTTGCAGCGAAACGGTTTTGTAGCGAAACGACCAGATACCTGTTACACGAAGCAACAAAGGTTGCGTTGCAAGTTGCAAGAAAAAATTCACGTGTAACACCTCATTTTGCAATTGCAATTGTTGCGTTGCGAGTTGCAAGAAAAGTAGAACGACCCTCTACTTTTCGCAACGTTGCAAGACAAGTTGCTTACGTGTAACATCCCCTCTGCAACTTGAAAGGTTTTTTATTCGTCATCATTGCGTTGCAAGTTGCAAGAAAAATTGCCTCTTGTAACATGGCATTTAGTTAATTTAGGCCCCATTTACACGGGTCCGGACAAATTTTTGCACAGACGAATTTTGTTCCTGGACCGCCTGTTTACATAGATCCGCGCAAATTCTGTTGCAGTGGTGTTAACACGGATCCGTGCAAAGTCAGGTTTACACCAGTCGCGGTATTTGATTCCAGGCCATAACCGCACTATCTGAGCAAAAAGTTGCACGGTTCGAGTGTTTACACGTGTCCGTACAAATATGGAACCGTGCCGGTCAAAAAGTTGACCTGCTTTTTTCAGGTCCCAAACTTCAAGTGCACACTTAGCCGTTCAAAAGTTCGTCCAGTTCCGCCGGTCCCGTGTAAACGCAAGGTGGAACCGTGCAAGTTTTTGTCCGTGCAAAGATTTGTCCGGACCCGTGTAAACGGGGACTTAGACGTCGCATTTTACATGCACTTAAGGTAATTCCCCTGAAATAAAACTGACAATAGATTTTCGTTCAAACTCTGCCCACTGATTATTTATCATATGAGAACTTCAATTTTGAAATAAAAAAGGGGGTGCCCGTACTCATTAAGGAGCACTGGGGCATTGAAAATGACCTATTTTGGCATTATTTAACGCTTATTACAAGAACGCATTCCCAGTAATAACTGTAAATTTTTGTGACCGAGACTCGTGAGAACACGCATTAAACTGGAGTCAATGCGTTGTATCGGACACAAATAAACTTTTTAAGTTTGATTTTGACAGAAAGCTGAATCCTTGATTAAAATTTCAACCAAATTTCTTGACATGGTTACCATAGGGCAAAATAGAAAAGACCACAGTTTACTTGCTGTTTTCGCTATTTATTCAATTTTCAGCAATAGAAATCTGATCAGTCTTTCCTCAAGCAAAGTTTATGATAAGTTGATTTCATTGACTGGAAAAAAAAATGGGGTGCCCATGCTCGTTGGTGAGCTATAGCCATTTTTCAACTGAAAGAGCTCAATATCAAGGCAAATCCGCCATGTTTTCAATGTGCACGTGCACGAGAGCGCGCTAAATGACGCCATAAATTATGCGCAGAAAGGATGCGCAGTGCAATTGTGAGGAATAACCTTAATTTGGCAATTCGATTCGGCGCATGTAAAATGCGACGTTTAAACCGGGCCTTAGACTCGTTTTGAAACAGAGGCACAAGAGAACTGGGAAATTGCCTATTCAGAGGCAAATGATATTATCTCTTTTAAATGATATTCCCCCACACGAGCCTCGATGTCAAGGGGGGCACCGCGGAAATACGTTTTTTGGGACGCAATACAGTATTTTACGGGTCAGCGGTACACCTTAACAAAACTACAAAATGCCGGCAATTTTAAGTTGTTTTCGCACCGAGTCTTGACGACAGCGAAAAAAGCACAAAACTTAGAGCGCACACTGTAAACTTAGCTTTCAAATTCCGCTCATTTGTTGGATAGTTCTTGGTTAATATTATATATTGTGCCAAAACTAAACTGACCTTGCACACGTTATGAAATTGTTGTTGTTTCGTGAGAGTTACGCTCGCAAGCAGCGAGTCAGTGGTATGTTGAGCGCTACGGCTAAAACCAGGCAGCTTTTGTGTGGCAGTGGCGGCGATCTGAGGACACCAACTTCTCAAGTTTGTAGAGCTGGTGGGTATGAATCGATATGTCAACGGCATTTCGATCGCATTCATCGGGAAGACGACAAAACATGCTCACATCCGTGCACTTGGGGGCACTCGCGTAAGTAAAACGGTCATCTACCGAATTATAGAAGGTACAACCTGGCTGAAGCAGTGTTTTGTATAAATCTGGGACACGTTGCTGCAGCAAGTGTAGGACTGAAGCCCCCAAAGGCTTATAAAAGTTGGTTTCCATTCGAGGAAGCACCGAGGTATGTTTTATTACAAATATTCAATTTAATGATACTGTACTTCTGGAAGACTGGCGAAAATAAAATATTCCATTTTATATTTATTTTTGTTTCTTTGTCTCTTCTCATGATTTCGAATTATTAAAGTCATTTATTTTATTTTAGCGGCTCAAAAGTGTGAAAATTGCTTTAAACTAGTTGCAAGGGTGTTGGGGTTTGAGGGTTTCAGAGATTAAAAAAAAAAAACAAATACTCACAAGAGGCATGGAATCTGATCATCTTAGGAGGGGAGAAGGCCTGGCTAATTTTTTTTTAAAAAAATGCCATAAACTCTTGTTGATAACAACTCTCAGTTAAAATTCATGATCAATAAATGGATTTCAGTTTCAGTTATAAATATAGGTTACCC
>JAHPZR010046735.1:20000-23526 GCA_019787425.1 Platygyra sinensis | reverse complement strand
AATGAGTTGCTAAGAAATGGGTTAAGGGTAACTAATTATGTAAAATTATCAAGATAAATTTTCATAAATTTCTGCCAACATGGTTGGAACTAGCGCAAAACGGACCTATCAGCAACTTTGATTGTGCAAAAAAGTGCAGGCAAAGGAGTGTACAGAGCTTTTGATGACTGTGCTTTATTTGGATTACTATATATAACAATTTTGTGCGAGGCGGTGGCCTCATAGTTAGTGCGCTTGACCCCGGAGCGAGCGATCCGGGTTCGAGCCCTGGCCGGGGACACTGTGTTGTGTTCTTGAGCAAGACACTTTAATTTCACAGTGCCTCTCTCCACCCAGGTGTATAAATGGGTACCGGCGAATTGTTGGGGAAACGTAACAAAATTGCGGGTGAGTGAACTGCGATGGACTAGCATCCCGTCTAGTGGAAGTAGAAATACTTCTAGCCGGTTCATGCTACAGAAACCTGGATAAGCTCCGGCAGCTATGAGCCAGCCTTGGCTCCAAGGCTTAGTTAAACAATGATCATGCGTGAATTTAAGGGTGGCCGTACATTTTTGGAGTCTCTTTTTCTGGTCGAAAGCTGAGCCTATAACCGTAGTGTGGGCGATCAATGGCATCTAGTGCTATAACGTGAGGAGAACTTACCAGAGTCAAGTGTAGGAATAAACTTCACCAAAGCCGTCACGGGGGCATAACGAGCCAGCAAGTAATGGAATATCAGCTGGTATTTACTTGTTCGAGGAACGTCAATAATTACATATATGGAGGTCTGCAGTAAAAACAAAACCAGATAAATAAATTACAATATTTATCCGGAGGAAGCCTCTTCAGCCTTGGCTGTTTTTCATGCGGGTAGCCTGGTAGAGTTGAAATTTGGGGATGCCAGTTTTTGTGGAGGGAACAAAACCGGAGAACCCAGAGACAAGAACCAAAAACAAAATCAACCCAGATTTTTACGATAACTGCTAAAATTCACGCGCGCTCATTGGCTAATTTTTATTGTCAATATGCGGACAGACACATGAATTTAAAATTCATGCGACGCGTCAGCGAGCGAGAGCCGGCAATTCGACAATTTGTTATCGTAAAAAACAAATTGATCATGAATTTCGTCATCACATTGTCAAAGTAGTCTGCGGATCCACAGCTACTTTGACAATGTTGTGACGAAATTCATGATCAATAACAGGACAGACGCATAAAAAACTGACGTCAATTTGTTAAATGGCACTGGGCTCAGGCCACAGCGGTGGGAGGCGGGCGTTCTCACCATTGTAACATCTCTGCTCCCCGTAAACAAATGCAAATACCGTAATAACGAATAAACAACTTATTTATGCTTAAGCACACATCATCGAGCTTTAAAATACAGCTGCTGTATTTCCGCTATTGGAGCTGAATGCGCGTTACTTTATATAGATGCATGCAATAAAGCACGTATGTCCCGGATGTGTTGCAGCCCAATCACCTCCTCTTCTCAGGTAAAAATACTTCCGCTGTATTCTAAACCAAATGGTAAAGATCATGTTCTTATGTTTTCTAAGAAAATGATGCACATTTGTATTCTAGAAAAAAACTGTTGAACTCCCTTGCATTTCGCTCGTGTGTGTCCACTGGCAGTTTTTCTAGACCTCAAGAGTGCATTTTTTTCTTAGAGAATATGGAACACCATGGTCTATTTGGTAAATGATGCCCGCTTAGATATCCTGAGACATGTTTCGCTCGTTCAACGATCATCTTCAGTTGTGAATTCGTTTACGAGTTCGGTTGAATTAAGGCGGCGAAATACGAGATACAAAAACCCTCAACTTGTCGCGCAACATTGTTTCGTTGCAAGTTTTCGTCGATGTTTCCCGTTTTTCACCTTGCGTGATAAACTTGACCGGCAACAAAAACATTTGTTGCGGGTTGAAAGAAGTTTATGTAGTACCAGTTTATTTTACTGTATTTTATTGAACGATCGAAACATGTCTTGTTTTAAACTTAAAGTTGTTGTCCATTTTTTAAAAATTGAAATAAAGTTGATATTTTTATTAAATCAATCAATGATACGCCAATCACCGTCGTGGCATTACCTGAACCTGTGAGAAAACTGCGTAACCTCGCCAAGAAAATCCAGGAAACTCACTCTCATCGTACTTGAAGTAAGCGGACTGATCGCGCAATGATGTGAGGGCGTCCTCTAATTCAATTTTATACTGATGAAGAGTAGGGTAGTAGTAATCGTCAGATAAAACCCTATGAGAATCAAATAACAGAACAAAATTACAGAAAAGTAAAAAGTAACATATCACACACGAAAGACGACGTTTCAACACATTTCTGAACACCGAGAGAGAGAGATAGTTGATGTTTTATGTCACGATATTACTGTTAAATGGGAGGAAACTTAAAAAAGATTGAAGAGTTAAAAATACGACGCGTAGCGGTTATTTTTGACGAAATTTAAGGTGTTTGGAAATCTCGCAAAAACACAGTCTTGTAATTTCGGTTGTAATTTCCTTTTTTATATGGCTGTACATGTGTCTCACAAGGACTGGGAGGTACCGAATTCGCGTATTTGATTGGTTTAAATCGAAATTGAAAGCGGTCTAGATTTTTCCATCTAGATCAGTTGAGTAATGTGAAAAACTTGGTAGAATTAAGCTCAACTCATTGCCGTTCGAAAGCAAAATGTCACTTAGTTCAAACTAGTTACACTGAACGAATTAAATTGTTCTTGATTAACCGAGCTTAGTCGGTAGGTATTGGCGAATCTTGACTTGTTTCGTGAGTACAGAACTTATTGCGTTCGGTCTGTACTCACGACCTCGGTCAAGATTCTCTCATTCAGACCTCCTGCTCGGTTAATCTAAGGTTAAACTTGATAAATTATCAACGAGTTTGAGAAGTGTTTGGCGACGCAATACAACCATTTTCTTGAAACTAATCGTTTCATTTACTGATTGGCCTTGATGGCTCTCAAGACTCGACTCAGCTTATACCTGTCACATTGGGATCCTCCGACGCCAGGTAAACAAGAACATTCCCCGGTGATTGCGTTACACGACTGGCTTACAGAACCACCAACGTTACACGAACAACCTGTAGAAATAATCAAACAAGTGAGTTCGTGACACAAACATTATTATGTACTGGCCAAAGCTTACTTTTATCCAAAGAGGTGTCAAATTCAATGGAAGAAGTAAAGATGTGATTCAACACTGAAAAGCTTCGACAAAAAGTTAGTAAACGTAGTCGGCAGGATTCGAACCTACGCGGGGAGACCCCAATGGATTTCGAGTCCATCGCCTTAACCACTCGGCCACGACTACCTTTAACGCTCAACTTGTTCAAAAGCACAAGAGAGGCGTTCTCAAAGGATTTTTTTTACCAAGACAATCTAATGAGGAGAAGTATTCATTCATCATAGTAGCTGAGTGGCGCAGTGGAAGCGTGCTGTGCTCAAAACCTATAGGGCTGAGTTTCAAAATCTCGCTCTGCTAGTTATTATTATTTTTTTTATACTTAACTCTTTCGAAAAGAG
>JAHPZR010046735.1:7500-15000 GCA_019787425.1 Platygyra sinensis | reverse complement strand
TTAAAAATACTTTTAGCAATGGCTTTTTTCTCTAATAATTCACGAAGTAACTATGTCTTTAAGTTGCTTGTTTTTAAAGTTAAATTGTGGCATCATAGTCTTATTATTATCATCTGTATTTGATTTTACAAAGCTGTGAATGATTATACAAAAAACTATTGGCAAAAATAATATCGTTTTGTATCTGTTCTGAAAAGCAATAAATGATTACATTCCAAACAAAAATATCGTTTCAGTTGCATTTCACGTGTCCTACACAAATTAGCACCCTCATGACGTGTCACGCATAAACCCTTTGTCACTCTCAGTTCTTTTAATCCAAGAAAACTAAATTGCTGTTAGCCTGACATTGTTTACGATACGATGCCACTTTTCCAGGCAAGACGACCTTTCTAGTATTTCCTTCGGCAGAGAGAATCCAACAAGCATCGGCCAGCTTTACTGCCACATTCTATCAAGGAAGGAGTAGCTCAGCTAAGACGAACCGATGAGGACTTTATGATGGTGTATTTTTGTTCAGGTAGAAAACAATGCGTGACGAAGACTGGCACATTTTCAACTACAAATGCCTTGAGCTTATTTAAAGGGGCATTGTCACGAGGACTTTTGCTCACGGTTTTAGGTCAATTCTGTGCTAAAATCATTACTTGAGGCTTTAATCATAAACAAGAAGCTTCTGCAAAGCTACAACAAAGATATCAAATGAACTTTATAAGAAAAGGCTAAACATAATAAATTTCTTGCGGATTATTGGAACACGTAGCATCAAAACTTGAAAAAATTGTCTAATTTTTTCAAATTTCAATCCATTTACAACCATGCCATCCGCCGTAGCGTCAGGCAACAGGAAACAATTTCAGTACCTTCAAATAGTCTTTAATACCAAAACTAGATCATTAGTTTTTGGAATTCAATTGATGCGAAGACACTTTCTAGCTTTTTATAAAGTTGTCAAATAGCGTGACATGCCCTTTAACGTTGTCACTTACACTTGCAGTCTGGAATCCATAATAACTAGAGGATATACATCTGTCACACTTGTATCCTCCAAATCCTGGCTTACAGCGACACTTTCCGTACGAAGTACAAGTTTGGGACACTGATCCCATCTCGTGACAACCACAGCCTAAGAAATAACAAAATAAAATCTTCCAGAGAATGAAGACAGAGTGGGCTTGAGCCGCAAGACAAGAGTTGGAGGAACTACATTTAAAAAGCTCTGTTAAGGTATTTTGGGTGTTATTGGCCACGCAAAAAATTGCCTTTTAATTGAATGTGAACCTGAAAATAATAGTTTACTAAGATAGAAAAACACTTACGAGATACTAACAAACCATAAAGGAACAAGGATGGTCTAAGGATGGAAAAGATTAACACGGATTACAAACGACGAACTTCAAAAATTTAGGCTGGACTTTTCAAGATGCTCAAGCCGTGACGTAGCTTCATTTTTCATCCACCCTCCTCTATTAAGTGTTGAACTAATAGAAACCGTATTCATTCAGTATTCAACAAGAACATATCCTGTCCTTCCAGCTACATTTGTCTTGGGTCGACAAGCGTCCATACACAGAGAAAAGGGATCTATGCAAACGGATACGGTTGCCGAAAAAGGAGGAAAATTAGTTGGGGCTTCAATTTCGACATTAGGAAGCTTTAGATTGGACTACGAGTACGAGATTGAGTACGGGTACGACTTCTCAATTCTAGTTTTCAGGCCTCACATTATCACAACACATACCCATTTCATCCCATGAGCTACTCTCTCTATCTAAAACCAACATGAAGAACGAGGGCTCTGGAAATGTCACTGGTTTGAAATTCGAAAATCGTACTCGTGCTCAATGTCTATTTTCTCATTACAAAGAGTTCAATCATTTCCTGTCTCCGGCTTGCCGCTGTTTTCATTAGAGACGTTGCTAAGCAACATGACGTATTCTCTATGACGTCATGCCTATGAAATTCCTTTGGTTAATAACTGTTTTTTTTGTGGACTGCAAACTCAGAATCAGAAGATGCCCGATGCGCGCTAGAGGTAGACTTCGCCAATTTAAATCCCTTACTTCAGACAAGCTAATGAGCCATTGAAAACTACTTACGCCTGCAGCGTGGAAATCCAGAGTGACCAAGCTTGCAATCTGTCGCATTTTCTGCCGACCACATTTGTCCGACACAGACACTGCCCACCGAACTCATCACAGGCAGTGGATCTAGAGCCCAGGACATTGCAGCTGCACTTCAAAGGTTCCCCATTGAAACGAATCGTCAGTGAAAACACGTCTTCTCGGCACTGCCGTCCGCGAGTAGGATCGATATAGAAATGGTCCTTACCACAGTTTTCTAAATATTGATTGACTCTGCCATTAGACTGGAGTTCTAGGAGGCTTGTGGAGTACGATGCCTTTGGGACCAGGAGTATATAAGACTGCAAAAGAAATGAAAAATAACAATACGACTTACTACATAGGCAAAGGCATGAAACGAAAATTAAATTTAAATTAATTTTGAACTGGTCTTCCCTACCAGCTGAGTTCGTCTCTCGTGTTGAATAATCCCAGTAAAGGTTCCTTTACTGAACCGAAAAATCAGATTTTCCTCCTCTCCGATGACAACTCGACAGCCAGGATCGGTCGGGCAGTAATGGAAAGTGACGGAGACGTTCAGCTGTTCATAATCGATGATCGATATCTGTTCGACTTTCTTCGAGAGACTGTGAGGTTGCCGATACTGCATGATTACATAATACGATGCTGAGGTGTTGACAACTTGATTAAAAAGTGTGAACATCTGGAAGAAAACAAACACGATATTTAATTCAAGAAGTGTAAACAAAAAAGTCATAACCGTAATGATGATAACAAAGCGCTTAACGATTCTATTTCTCCGTTTTCTCCTTAGTTTAAGACTCGATTGAGAAGATACAATACAATGTTTGACGAAATTTCCCAACACCTTGAAATTCGTTAAAAGGCTACGCAAGGCGTCTTATTTTTAACCCTCGCCTCAAAGTAAGAAATGTGGTATGATAAATACTCTCATTTTTGATATTAAAAAGTAATCAATACTTACCCTATCTTTACTTCGGCGCGAAAATGCGGGCGTCTGGATGGAATCTGCAGGTGTTGGATATGTCGAGGAGATACAGGATTTATTAAACATCCTACAAAGCAACTCTGGCTTAACGTATTGTGTATTCCATTTGGCTTGAGGTACGACGGTGATTGAACTCTGTACAAAAACGAAACATCAATTAGTCTGTCTTCCATGATCACCGTTGTCGTCAGTATCATTCTCGTTCTCGCTGTGTCAACGTCAACGTTGTCATTGTTATCCAGTCAGCAAATCTAAGGGATAATCACACTGCAGTTGAAGTACCTAGTCTCAAACGAGAAAATTTGTCCACACCAAGCGTTATGTCACGCTACTAAATCCCCTTTCGTATAAACGCACGCCACCCGTGAAAAAAGTATCATTCATATAGACAAATTTGATGGACAAAATAAAGATTAGGGTTCATGGTATGTTAAAAAATTATCCTCCTAAACGTGATGACCTTGAAACACAAATGTACGTATACTTACTACAGCAATCTTCGCCGAAGCCGAACTTTCAATCTTAACTTCGTTAACCTCCGGTGTGGCTTTAAGTTCAAAGGCTCTTGGCCGCTTGTTGTCATCCATAGCGAACTGACGGCACGCAAACTGGTATTTGCAGGGAAGAATCTCTAGCATTCCTCGCTGATAACCCACTGTGACAAATACTCGCTGAATGAATCTCTCTGGGTGAAGGTAGGTTACCATGAGAACGTAAGGCCCGGATTCCGGTACTGTAATATCAAAACCTATTGTTGGCTTAAAAATAAATTCAAGACGAGTAAGTTTATTATGAACTGTCGTCCCTTGTAGCCCGTTATTGGAAAGTCACTAGCACCATCTTTTTACTAGTTTACGAGACAAGCATTTCGAAGCCGAAAAACGGACGCTCCTAAGAAAACCGTTTTTAGAAAAATAAACTTGTAGGCCCATAGTCTGTGTTAGTTCCTAGTTGTGTTTAACCTTGTATCATGGTTTCGCTTCCCCCAAGCTTAACATCGTAATTTCTAGGTCTCCGTGGGCGAAGGCAAAGGGAAAGGGTGCGGATTGTGACCAGTTAACGAGATTTACCCAAGCTAGAGCAAGTCCCTCATCACGAGCTCAATCCTTCCCCTTGAGTGGGGGATCTGGGCATCTGAGATTCGAGCTAACAAAATCATACTGACGACAGACATCCGTGTTCTGCAGGAGTTTGTGTTAACTTACGCCTAAAGTTATTAGTTTGCACTAAAACTCCTGAATGCGTTCTGTTTCAATAAAAAGGTTTCACAAGCGCAATACCTGATTTCTGCCCAGCAGTGCCATGCTCGACAGGTGCGGCTCATCTAAATTATACCGTGGATCAGTGAAAAGGTCAGCGAGTCCTTTGAGTGGGTGCACGTATCCGAAGTCCCCAGTCACGGTCACGATTGAAGGGCTTTTCAGCCCATAATACGTGTACATATCACAGTTCTCTGGTCTTGAGATCCGTAACATACAGGGTCCTGATGGTATATCTTTGAGAAGGCCAGCATTGTAGTAATCTTCTGGTAAAAGACGATGTAATCCTGCAGATGAACAAACAAGCAGTATAGATTAACTAAAGTATATGTACTAGTTTAACTCTGCTTTGGATAGCTAGATAGCAGAGTGGCGCAGTGGAAGCATGCTGGGCCCATAAAACAGAGGTCCGAGGATCAAAACCACGCTCTGCTAAACATCGTTTTAATTTTTTTCTTTTCAATTTGCTATGGCTATTACATTATGGTCAGTAAATTAGGACTCGGAAATTCACATAACGCTCTGAATTTTTTTAATTTTTTTTTACATCTTTTTCTTTCTTGAAACAAAAGAGACTGAATATTAAGGTAAAACCCTGGAGCTCAAAACTGTTTATAAGCACCTTTTGAAGGAGCTAAATGGGACAACTATAAAATTATTTTAACTGCTGTCTGTCAGCAGCAGAGTGGCGCAGTGGAAGCGTGCTGGGCCCATAACCCAGAGGTCCGAGGATCAAAACCTCGCTCTGCTAGTTTTTATTTTCTTGTTTAACTCTTATGAAAATTTAATTAATCCCAGGAAGCATAAATTTACATTAGAACTGAAAAAAACACTAAGTCGCTGGTAATAAGTGATTGAAAATGCAAAAGCGCAACGGTTCCGCCAGGAATACTAAAGAGTACTTTTGTACGAGTTTGCCTGTACGGTTTTAAAAAGCGACCATTTCCCTCGAAAACCTATCTAAATATTGAAATTGTTTGAAACAATTGTCATTTTTGAACATCACATAGATTGTTAACGAAAATCATGTTCTTCTGGATTCTTAGGTTATCCGTGATTCACACATGCATGTAAATGTCCAGCTTTTCAGTGATAGTTTAGGAGACCTGTGACGTTCTTATTTGAATTCACACAAGAATAAAAAGAAAAATATTGTTCACGTAGTCGGCAGGATTCGAACCTGCGCGGGGTGAACCCAATAGATTTCTAGTCCATCGCCTTATACGCCTTATACGCCTTATACGCTTATATCGCCAATTATACGGTGAGTAAAATGATTTATAGCCGTTCAGAGCCCGATTAAGAGTTTTACAAAAATATCCATGGCCAGTGAGCGGTTAATTTGATTTTGTTCAGTCAGTTAGTTCTACAATTTTATAACTTTGCCACATCAAATGATTTGTATTGATCGTTTTCAAACTCATCCTTAGTGCATTACACCATTCTTTTTTCGCTTTTGCTTGTAAACGAAAGCTGATACAAAACCATCTGTTGTAACAAATACTCTCTCTTCACTTCTTGAAACAGCTGTACTCTATATAGACAAGCTGGTGAACAGATGTCATAAAAACAACTTGGGATTTTCACGCAAGAAAGAACATATACATGTAATGAACGGTCACCAGTGGAAAGCAATCTAGTTAAATATTTCAGACATAAACTGTCAGCAGCAGAGTTGCGCAGTTGGAAGCGTGCTGGGCCCATAACCCATGAGGTCCGAGATCAAACTCACTCCGCTAACCATAGCTTTCATATTTTCATATTTAAATCTGCTTTGCTGTGGCTTATTTTATTCTTGTCGGTAAATGAGGACTCGAAAAGACACATTTACAAAATATCCATGGTCTGTGAGCGGTTATTTCATTTTCTTCAGTGAGTTGGTTCTACAATTTCATAACTCTGGCCACATCCAATGGTTTGTAAGTATCGATTGTAAATTCATCGTAAAGCATTAAGACATTTCTGAGATTTCTTTGCTCTGTTTGTAAACGAAAGCTGACGCAAAACCACCTGTGTTTTAATAAATTCTTGGACAACAGCAACTAGTCTCGCTTTCTTAAAACAGCTTCCTATGATAGAACGATCTGGTAGACAGATCTCTAAAAATCGGGCGAAAGAACATACATTTAATGAACGGCACCAGTGAATAGCATGTTCAAGTACATAGTTAAATATTTGAAGTCGCTTTTCTGTCAAGCAGCAGTGGCGCAGTGGAAGCGTGCTGGGCCATAACCCAGAGGTCCGAAGGATCAAACCTCGCGCTGCTAAAATTGGCGGTTGAATTTTCTTTTTGTTTTGTTTTCTTTTTTGTTTTTGCTTGGTTATTTGTTTTCCCTTGTGGTTTGTACTGATTCAAAATACTCTGGCAAGCGTCCTGTTCTTTTCTCGGTATTTGGAATGCAGTCACACCAATGTCTGTCGTGTTTGATATATTACATCAATCAATTGAAGTTTTGATAACTTCTGTGTCTTGGCTTTCAGAGACAAACACATTTGGATAGAGGCAGTACACATTTGACCACAGTCCAACTTACCAAACAAAGGTCATAGAGCTGTGTGATGTAATGATAACGTTCCAAACACCCTTCACCAGCACAGGAATTCCCGTTTACTCCACTGCTATTCACAGTGGTCCTCACGTTTCTTGGCCTGTTTGATCACTTGCTGGAGAGAACTGCACCTCGAAGTTGAGTGACGTTATCTTCGAGCCTACACAGAACATTGTTTTAAAAGAGGCATTTGCATGAACTTAACCAATCTCGTTCCCAGGCTTTTCCTTAGAAATTGGGAGTTTCGAAGAAAACTGGGAACGGAGTTTGAGCGGGATCAAAATTGAAAGTGCATGATGTATTAGCATTGATGGCCGGCTAGGATTCATAATTTAATACTGGACTTTTTTGTTATAATTAAGTTTAGGAGTTCGATGAAGGATTTAGGAGGCTGTTACCCTGAGTTATCGATTATCTAGTGTAAGGTTTTTGATCTCACAATTGAAAAAGTCTGGCAGACTTTTTTAAAATTCTTCCCTATGTTTTGAAAAATCGGTAAAACCTAATTTCAAATTGATCTCCCTTCATTAATTTACTATGGTATCCTTATCTTCGTTTTTTGCGAATCTCTTGGTCAAGTACACTATATTTCTGTAGCG
>JAHPZR010046735.1:0-2500 GCA_019787425.1 Platygyra sinensis | reverse complement strand
ACGAAGAGCTGTTTTCTTGTTTTTTGGCTTTGAACATGTTTCAACATGATCTTTTGACAACAAGCAAGTTCGATCTCAACAATTAATACCTTTGAACCTCGAACGAAAATGTTAAGGCCTGAAGCACTGCACCGCGCCTCTTTTGGTAACATGCAAACTCATTGTGAGAATTTTAGTTTCATAAGAGCTAAAAATTAAACAGGGATGTCATATTAAAAACTTAGCTTTTCACTCTGGGACACTAATACGTTGACAAGGCCATATATAGCCGATCAATAGTTTTGTTGCACGCATTCGCAAGCGCTTGTCACCTGTTGCATCAGTTCTCTTTAATATGATTGGTGGAAAAATAAGTAAAAAGAAAGATATTGAAAGTCTTCCGGCAGACATTCTTTTAACATTTTAGTCTTCGGACTTTCTTCAGACGTTCTTTTAATAAAAGACTTTCTAGCAGAGCGAGGTTTTGATCCTCGGACCTCTGGGTTATGGGCCCAGCACGCTTCCACTGCGCCACTCTGCTGCTGACAGAACATGCTTTGAAATATTTACAGCATGTACTTGACTGTTTTCCACTGGCCGGAGCCTTTTAAAAAACAGTTGTTAATTAAATGTAATGTTCTTTCTTGCCCAAATAAAATAAAACTAAATATTTCTTTCCATTAAACAAAAAAAAAAAAAAATGAAAATCACTCCCGACGCATATTATTCTAAGGTGAAAGAAAAGAAAATTTAAAGGGAGCTTAAGCACGCGCGTTTCTGAGACGCGGACGGCAACCAGAAGAGAATATTTCGCGTGCTAGGAAAGTATTGTCTCCCAGATTTTTGTACTAATCATCTCTAATGGAGAAAAAATACTTAGCAATGTGAATGTGGTTGTGTGAGGGCAAGTTAAAAGTGAAAACAGCTCACTTCCGGTTACCGTCCGCGTCTTTAAGCTCCCTATTAATAACTTACTAGCAGAGCGTACCTCTGGGTTATGGGCCCAGCACGCTTCCACTGCGCCACTCTGCTACTCTGACGGATTCTGCTCCTTGTCAACCGCTTTTTACGTTTTCTTGATAAAATTGTCTTTTTTAACGCTTCTTTTGTACTTTTGAACGGGTTTGAACTGACAAGGTAGTCTATTTTATTTGACTACATTTAGATAGTCTATTTGTTTTTATACAATAACAAAATCAATGCGCGCGCTCTGATTGGTCAATCAGCTATGGTTTATTGTGCCGGTAAACCCATGGAAAAATCGCGCGTCTTCTCAATTATTATATAAAAGCAATAGACCACAAGTTTCTATGGTTTATAGGCTGATAAACCACTTGGGATGTTGGTAGAACACTCGAAGAATTCGTAAATCACTCGCCTGCTGCTCGTGATTTACAAATTCTTCTCGTGTTCTATCAACATCCCGCGTGGTTTATCAGCCTATAAACCATAGAAGCTTGTGGTCTATTGCTTAAGTAAGAGTACTTGTGATTACAATACGCTTTTGTGCATTTTAAACCAGTTAGTGACTATTTTGGCTTATACAGTTCTGAATGACGTCAAAGGTAACCCCCTCCTTGCTGATGTTAATATTTGCCTTCAGAAAATAAGAAGCAAACTCTTTTCGAAAGAGTTAAGTATAAAAAAAATAATAATAACTAGCAGAGCGAGATTTTGAAACTCAGCCCTATAGGTTTTGAGCACAGCACGCTTCCACTGCGCCACTCAGCTACTATGATGAATGAATACTTCTCCTCATTAGATTGTCTTGGTAAAAAAAATCCTTTGAGAACGCCTCTCTTGTGCTTTTGAACAAGTTGAGCGTTAAAGGTAGTCGTGGCCGAGTGGTTAAGGCGATGGACTCGAAATCCATTGGGGTCTCCCCGCGTAGGTTCGAATCCTGCCGACTACGTTTACTAACTTTTTGTCGAAGCTTTTCAGTGTTGAATCACATCTTTACTTCTTCCATTGAATTTGACACCTCTTTGGATAAAAGTAAGCTTTGGCCAGTACATAATAATGTTTGTGTCACGAACTCACTTGTTTGATTATTTCTACAGGTTGTTCGTGTAACGTTGGTGGTTCTGTAAGCCAGTCGTGTAACGCAATCACCGGGGAATGTTCTTGTTTACCTGGCGTCGGAGGATCCCAATGTGACAGGTATAAGCTGAGTCGAGTCTTGAGAGCCATCAAGGCCAATCAGTAAATGAAACGATTAGTTTCAAGAAAATGGTTGTATTGCGTCGCCAAACACTTCTCAAACTCGTTGATAATTTATCAAGTTTAACCTTAGATTAACCGAGCAGGAGGTCTGAATGAGAGAATCTTGACCGAGGTCGTGAGTACAGACCGAACGCAATAAGTTCTGTACTCACGAAACAAGTCAAGATTCGCCAATACCTACCGACTAAGCTCGGTTAATCAAGAACAATTTAATTCGTTCAGTGTAACTAGTTTGAACTAAGTGACATTTTGCTTTCGAACGGCAATGAGTTGAGCTTAATTCTACCAAGTTTTTCAC
>JAHPZR010046730.1:0-10084 GCA_019787425.1 Platygyra sinensis | reverse complement strand
AGGAAGATCATTCCAAACGTAGCAAGGTAGATAATTTCAATTTACATCTAAAACGATCATTTTTTGATCAAGCTTTGTCTCCCTCTCTTGTCATAACCGTCACCGGCCAAAAGTAATTTCGCTATAATAATAATAAGACGCTTTAGACAGCCCAAGAAGGCGAAAAAACACCATACATGAGTCGATTAAGGTTCATTTAACTTTGTTGGGATATTCAGACCGATCGCGAGATGTGATTTAGATGTGCAATTTTCAGAGCTTTATTCATAACCCTCATAGATTCTTTTCGTTATTAAACCACGAACACATAGAGTGGTCTGCCTGTGGTTCTTCATTTACAAATGAAAGATTCATTTCCATTTTCTCTGCTACGAACCTCTGAACTGCGCAGCAAAACTAGCTAAATCCGTCATATTGCATCATTTATGATTATTGTTAACCTAGAACGTGAAAAACCTAACTTAAACACGAAGAGCCCTCTAAAGTTACAAAGATTCCTTCTTAAAAGTACAAGTCTATATACTTAATATAGACGGCACACTGATCCCGATGGCAGATATGACCAAAATGAAATAAAACGGAGTAAGGGACTAAATTATTTTAAACTTGTTTAAAATTGTTTAAAATAATTTAGTCCCTTACTCCGTTTTATTTCATTTTGGTTATATCTGCCATCGGGATCAGTGTGCCGTCTATATTTTGTATTCTAAAATTTCTACTGATCCAGGCCTACTAAACATCCTGCACTCTCATCGGTTTGTTGCTGTGGTTATACAGTTTTTAATTCCACAGTCTACACACACTACCTGTTCATGGGCGCCCCCATATTGAATGATGATTGGGGACTGGGGACAAAAAAGCGTGCATCATGGTTTTAGCAATAGAGAGAGGTTTAGAGGAAGAGAACATTATGAGTGTATATAAAGGCTATAAGATAAATATAAATGGGATAAATGTTGGCCATTTACGTTAAATTACATGTATTTTTCCTTTGCAAATATATCCGTGACAGCCACATTTTAAATTTTCCACGGAAGTATTTAAAAATGCAGTTTGATTGATTTTTTTTACTTTATTATATACTTAACAATTAGATTATGAGCTCGAGATTTCTATGGGGTGATAGTTGATGAGGCCGAAGGCCGAATCAACTATCACTTCATAGAAATCGAGAGCGAATAATCCAATTGTTTTAGTAGAATTCTTACTAAAATTTAATTTAAATAACGGTTTCCAATTATTTCTCGACGTATTATTAAACTTTGTGCCTTAAAAATATCGCTCGGATTGAATTGGCATTTAAAATTCAAGTTGTATACGGGCGCGCATCATTTTTTTCAATAGTTTCAACTTTTTTTAAGTTAAGAAACCGTAAATGTCCTTGTTAAATCTTCTAAGGAATTCAATTATCCATTTTCATCAAACTTTTCCTCCAAAACTTTGTCAAAACGATGAAACGTCGCCATTTCGTAGACTAGTTCCCACCACTGCACACTAATGGCTGATAGTGTGCAATGGCTCAGCCAATCAGATTACAGCATTTGCATTAGTATACTAGTAGAATTCTACTAATAAAAAATAGTATATGTATCTAAAATAGTAAGTCAATCAATGGAAACAGATTTTTAATTTCAATATTCCATTACTTTCAAACAGTTTTTTAAACTGGAATATTGTACCACTTACTGCTCCTCATAGTCTGTGAGTTTCCTCTTAGTCACGTGATAGACCACGCGACACACATCATTGAGTATTTAATATGATAAATAAGTTTTATTTGTTCCTCTGATAATTACCAAAGACAGTTTATCGGGAAAACTAAAATTTTTACCTGAAAAAACATTGTTTTATTCCAGCCTCGTTTTCATGCTAGCTAGGATCAGTGTGAATTTGGCCACGCTCATTTATCCTCTTAAAAAGGCAATTCCTCGCTGGCCCTATATCAAAAAATGATCAGTACCTATAATTGTATCATCCTGCCAAGTTCCATGCTTTTATCAAAAAGTGAACGATTTTGCCATTTTTTGGGCTTAACAGCTGTACTAATATGTTGAGAATATTTTTTATTTTGTTTAATAGATAAATATTGGCCCTCATGTTGCACAAGCCAGATAAGTTGTTGTTGTTGTTGGTTCTCTACTCTGCTCCGAGAGGCTTTTCTCCGGGTACTCCGGTATTCCCCTCTGCTCAAAAACCAACATTTCTAAATTCCAATTCGATCTGGAATTGTCAAGCACTTTATCATGAGTCTCTGGCTTGGGTGACTGCGCAAGCACTCCCTGTGTTTGACATTAAATTTGGATTTACATTTTTTTACATAAGGCCCATCAACAAAACTACACTAAAATTTGGCATGTCACTGATAAAAGGGAAGTAGACAGGGTAACAATAATTGGTACCCATGTCTACTTCTCACATTTGATTGAGCCATGTAAGTGAACAGACCAAGCCCTGAGAAGGGACTGCCATATGAAACTTCAGGGATGCTCATTGGAATTTAATTTCACTCTTAACTTTACTTGGGCCAAGTATAATGTCCACATATAAAGGGCTAACCCGTAAATGACCGCTCTCACGTGGCTTTGATAGCTCAGTTGGGAGAGCACTGCACTGGTATTGCAGAGGAATGGGTTCGAATCCTGCTCAGAGCCTGAATTTTTTCAGGTCTCTGTTCTAGTAGTGTTACGGCCGCACTTGCATTAACGACCGTCATCACTCAATTGCTGCTATGGACAAAAGTTAATTTCACTCTTTACTATACTTGGGCCAAGTATAACGTTCACAAATAAAGGGCTAACCCGTAAACGACCGCTCTCGTGGCTTTGATAGCTTAGTTGGGAGAGCACTGCACCAGCATTGCAGAGGTCATGGGTTCCAATCCCACTTAGAGCCTGAATTTTTTTCAGGTCTCTGTTCTAGTAGTGTTATGGCCACACTTGCATTAATGACCGTCATCACTCAATTGCTGCTATGGACAAAAGTTAATTTCACAAAGTTCTCTGACCAAAGTGTGGAAGGCCCCAAGTTCTTGTCTCTTCAAGAATATTTTGTGAACCCGAAACCGATGTTTTCGAAAAGGTTAAGTTTTGAAGCTGAAGATGACGTTGCTTGAGGACTAAAAGACAATAAATTTGCTTGCAGCAAAATTTCATCCTCGACGCCTGCCATGTTGTTTTGATGCGACTTTCCAGTCAGCACAAGGTGCCTGTAATTTTGACACTTCCGCTGACTGAAATGTAGGCAAAAGTCGGTTCTGCGATAGTTCACGATCGTTCGCGATTATATGGAAACAACTCTCTTTGCGATCATCTGCGATCGTCTGCAATCATATGAAAACCGGCTGTAAAAGATACCGGTACTTTGACAGCTTAAAAGTTGTGGCATTTGGCCTGAACAAAGACCAAAACCTTTGATTTACACCCCTAGATGGGACAATGAGCATACCAGACCTGCTCACACGGGAGTCTCCCCCCCCACTTCGCGGATGTCCCAGCAAGGATGAGAATTGATGGCAGATACCTGAGCCGTACCAAAAACCATGTGCTGTATCAAATGGTCCTTAAGATAACCAAAAGAAGCAAGATCCCCTCCCCCATTCTCAAAGTTGCAAACCCCAAACATATGTAGCAATAACTAAAGAATGGTATATCCAGAAATAACAAGTGGCATTGTTTCTCAGGGCAAATGTACAACTTACTCTTGGCTTGCACTGTCACACGATAAAAAAATAATTTGAAAACCATTCAGTGGATAAAAGAAAAGAGAAGAAAAAGAAATTGTGAAAGAAAATGTGAAAGAAATTAAGAAATTGTGATGTTAAAGGAGACTGATTTATGAAGACACTTCTCTTAGTTTCAAGTCTGTACATTTTCATAAACTTCAGATATTTGACAAAATATTTTGCACAGAGCCCAGTATGGAGCTCAGCCATGTTGGTGTTCCTCTGTGGGACACCAACATGGTGGCTGGAAAGTAGTGTAAACATCTGGAACTTACTTTGCCTATCTAGGAAACTGACATCTGTACTGAACAAACAAGCATTTACATTAAAGCACTTTTCCTAGTAAATGAACTTCTGAATAGGCTTAAAAAATCAAGAACCGAGTATATATTCTTCGACAAACATGTTTGTAGCTTTATGTCACCCACCGCCATACCTCTGAAATTCAAAATGTGCTGGTTTCCAGACAAAGCAAGCTACTGAGCTGAAAAAATGTAAAACAGGTATAAATTTACCCCCTCTTATGCTTGATGAGGATAACAACTTTGGTGGCTCTTTATTTTAACATTTTATAAAATGATGACGTTGTGAGCAAACCAAGATAAAGCCAAAAATGTACTTTCCACCCAAAACTCACAGTGAAAAAAAGCCTAGATTTCAAAAGAATTAATAGACAATAAAACAAAGAACAATGCCGAAAATAGTTGGTGTATCTGTCAGAGCTGTCATTAAGGGCTGTAACCTCCACACCTGTTATTGCTGAAAATGCTCCATTTTTATGCTATGGGTGAAAATGCCTGTCGTTAATATAATTCACCTTCAAAGTAAAGACTTTGTTACCGGTGTGGAGAACAAGGCTACAGGTGACTCAGAACCTAATGACAGCCTTGTAACCTGTCGACAATGCAGCCCTGTTGTAGTTATGCTCTCTAGAACTGCTAATTTCATTGGATCTTGTTATTTATTTTAGGGCCAGGGTCCATTGCTATTATTGTTTGTGTATCACTTTTTTGGCCAAACCTGTGAGACATTATGAAGAGCTTTGTGGTGATCCATGTAGCCTAGCTTACAAAATTATATACAAGTTAAATGCATCTTTAAATCTCACCTTTCTTACACTATCCAAAAGTCCTACGGGAACATCAATATGAAGGTCAAAAAGAAAGACAATATCACCATCATTAGGAACAGCTTCAACTGCCTTTTGGATTGCAAGCGTCTTGTAAAAAGGACCACTCAACTTGATTAAAGTATAATGCTCTTGAAGAGGCCACACACTAAACACTTCACCAATATCAATGTCTTCGCTGTCAAAATCTACAATAATGACATGGAATCCTAAGTCATTAGTCTGGCGAGACATGTTTGCAAGTTGAGATGTAAAGTGATGAACCCACTTGCTACGTTTGGAATGATCTTCCTTGATTTCGTTTTTAGAAGATATAAATGATCAAAGGTCAAATGTTGTTGATAAAGACGACCATTCACCCTATAAAATTTTTCTGCGAAAAGAGGGACGGTCATTCCAAACGTGAGAGGATGAAAATAATTGACCTGCATCTAAAACGCGTTTTTGCGGAATGATATCACTAACTGAATCCGCCTCCAATTCCTCAAATAATGACTATTTTCTGTCACGTGACCTGTCCGAAGTACCAATTCTACTTTAAAATGTTCAGGACGTTAAAACCTAACTGTGTGCTAAATCTGGTTCCATTGCTATTTATACCTTCAAAAATATAACTAATAAATTATGTTTACCGGTAAAAGCCTTTGACCTAGGCCTTAAACTACTTGAGCCAGAGAGAAGAGGGGCTCTGGTACACACAGAAGGGTAACATCCTCTTCCCAGATTCCGAAGAACTGGAAGAGTTTCTTACGCGTGAATAAGAACAAGACAGAGCTCTTCCACTTCCTGGGGAAGCAAGTGGAATCTTGTCATGTAGAAGGTAAAGAACTATGCACTACTTACGAGGAACACGTTTTAAGCTCACCAAGAAGAGATGACATGGAAGACTGTACCCACGAAGAAGCTGATACACGCATCATGCTGCACGTGTACATTGCTTCGCAGTGTGGATATCGGAGAGTCATGATCAGAACCATCGATACAGATGTTGTGGTTCTTGCAGTTTCCAAGATGCAAGATATTGTTATTGATGAGCTTTGGATTGCCTTTAGCATCGGTAAACATTTCAGGTACCTGGCAATACATGACTTTGCTGCTCAGCTTGGACACCAGAAGGCCAAGGCTCTTCCAATGCTGCATGCCCTAAGAGGTTGCGACACCGTTTCTTCCTTTTCTGGCAAAGGGAAACGAACAGCGTGGGATACCTGGAGTGTTTTCCCTGCAATAACTGATGTGTTGGCTGACTTATCTTCAGTTCCAGAGAGCATCCCCAACGACTACATGCCACTGATTGAGTGATTCGTTTTTCTTCTCTACGGCAGAACCAGCATGCGCACAGCATTAACAGTCAATGAAGCTAGACAAGAGCTCTTCTCAAAGAAATCAAAGGCTATCGAAAACATTCCACCAACTCAAGGCGCCCTTTTGAAGCACACAAAGCGTGCTGTTTATCAGCCTGGACATGTGTGGGGAAGTGCTTTGATCGCTAAACCACAGATTCCAAGTCCGCAAGAATGGGGCTGGAGAAGAGAAGGAAGTGAATGGAAGCCGGTGTGGACAGTTCTGCAACAAGCGCAAGAATCATGTTATGAGCTGATTCACTGCGGGTGCAAGAAAGGATGCACTGGTTAACGCAAATGCCGTAAGGCAAGCCTGAAATGCACAGCCCTGTGCAACTGTGGATGACATTGTCAAGATGATTAATTACCTTCGGCGAATATAGCGTAAAAGTGTAAACTCTCTTTCTTGCAGTCAGATGATAGACCATGTGACACACTGAAAATTAAAGATGCTTTTTAATCCTCTCATGATTATCAAGGACTGTGTGCTGCAAAAAGTAAAATTTCTACCTGCAAAACACTGCTGGAGTCACGTGAATTAGTATAAAGTGTAAAAGTGTAAACTCTTTCGTAGTCACGTGATAGACCACATGACACACGCTATTGAAAATGAAAGATGTTTTTTTTTATTTCTTTGATAATTATTAAGGACTGTTTACAATGAAAAGCAAAATTTCTACCTGCAGAAACACTGCTGGAGTCAAGCAAATTAGTATATAGTGTTAAAGTGTAAACTGTCTTTCTCGTAGTCACATGATAGACCACGTGACATACATTATTGAAAATGTTATGCAATAAAGATGCTTTAATTACTCTGATCATTACTAAAGACTGTTTATCTTGAAAACTAAAATTTTTAGCTGAAAAAACAATTGTTTTATTTCAGCCTCGTTTTCATGCTGGCTAGAATCATGTGAATTTGGCCACCTTCATTTATCCTCTTAAAAAGGCGATTCGTTGCTGGCCCTATATCAGAAAATGATCAGTACCTATAATTGCATCATCCCGCTAAGTTTCATGCTTTTATCAAAAATCGAACGATTTTTGGCTTAACCGCTGTACTAATATGTAGGAAATAATGGGATAATTAATTTTTTTCTGAAAAGAATTAATACACCTATTTAAACATGCCCCACCTTGAGTGTGTTTAAAACACAAACGGCAACATGACAAATGGCACAGCCATCAGTCTAGGTTAGCATAAAGTGTAGTCCTTAAAGTCACTGTGTCTAACATTTTGTCAATTTACCATTTTGTGTTTTAAACATGGCCATACACCTAAACAGAGTAATTTGTTATATAGCTCACATTTTCCCTCCACAGCATGCCTATGTTTTGTTTTGTTTTGTTTTGCCATGTAACAAATCACTCAATGACTGGTCCCTTGGAGAACAGTTAATTTTGTTTCCCAAGAATCTAAATGTTTCCAGAGATAAAGTCGAGGGAAACATTGAGATTCTCAGGAAACAAAATTCACTGTCCCCCTCAGGACCAGCCATTAAGTGTGAAATATTGCCCTTGTAATATTATGTCTAGAAGTAAACTTCTGTCATGGTCCTTGACATGAATGCGATGTTATTCTGTTCACAGCACACCATTTTAGGTAAGATGGCATATGCACCAACTGTCGGCAGACTAGCATGCGGACATTTTTCAAGTGATCCTCATGGATTTTGGCAGGATGATGGTTATGGGGTTTTGAGTGTTTTCAAAAAGGACTGGAATAGATTTGGAGGTGTGTACTTGTCATACTGTTTTCAGGACATTGCACCCACTCTTAGTTTTGTCACAGATTCAAAATTAGTGATCATGTGATGTCAAATTTCACTATTGTGTGATGAGTGAATGTTTCCCTCGGGAAGGTGCTTCATAGTTTGTTCACAAGTTGGTTGCATAGTTTCTGTTTGCAGGCTTTTTCTTCCTTTCCTTTATTGTTCAAACTGCACATGCACATGGTGAAGTCTTCATAGGAGCTAAGTGGCCCACCAGGCTGGAGCTTTTCCTGGTTTCTGTTACATAAAGCGACTAGGAGTATTTCTTCTTGCCCCTGAATGGGACCCTAGTCCATCACAGGGCCACCCTAGCATTAAATTTGCCAGTACCCATTTGTGCACCTAGATGAAGTCAAGGCACTGTGAGAGTAAAGTGTCTTAATTCCCAAGAACACAACACAGTGCCCGCCCCCTAATCAGAACGCGAGCCTGGAACCGCTTAATCTGGAGTTGAGCATATTAACCATGAGGCTACTGCTCTGCACACATGTACATGACTTCGTACATTTGTTTTTTTTTTTTTTTTTTTTTGCAGGGATGAATGTTAAAGACTTTACCACTAAATGGGGAGGTGAAGATTGGGATCTGCTTGATCGGGTGCTTTCTGCAAAACTAGAAGTTGAAAGACTGAAACAGCCTGGCTTGTTTCATTATTATCACTCTCGTAAAGGAATGTGGCAGTAAAAACAAATTATTAGAAAGAATTATTATTTATCCAAGATTTAAAGAAAACAGAGATTTAAATTCAGCTGGAATGAAAATGGTAGAACACAGTCATGTGCAGGTTGCCTTGAAAGTAGAAATTATTATTTATTTTATTCAGGAAAAATACCTTAAAGGGGCTCAGTCACGGCATCTTCAGTTATTTTGAACATCGAAAAAATAAGCGTTAAATTGAAGGAAACCTAAAAATAACACTTTATAAAGATAAAAAAACATCAAAGAGATAATAATAAACCATAAAGGAACAAGGATGGTTAAGGATGGAGAAGATTGACACGGATTGCAAACAACGAATTTGAAAAGTTTTGCTAAGCTTTTCAAACGTGACTGAGCCCCTTTAAATATATATATTTTTTGTTCTTCATAGTATTTGTTAGAGGGTTGTGCAAGAGGGGAGGGGGTCTCTGGTATGGTTCACGAGTGAAAATAATAGCAAATCACAGATATCAAAATTTCATTTCTCAAAATCAAAAAACACAAGCTATTTAGGTACCTTTTTTTTAATAATCTGCTCTTGGTGTTAGAGAAAGCAAAATTTTGAAAGGCTAAGTGAAGGCTCCTTATTGCAAATCACATACTAAATCACCTTCAGAAGACGTTACGGTAACGATTGGGAGGAAGCACGTCTCAAAATCATGAAGATTAAGGTGGTGAAATCATGAATATCGGTTAGTAATTCAATTTCTTTACTCATTTTAGAATAGGGAAATATTTTGAATGAATAGTAAAGCAATTATTGAATTCGGTTTTTGTGGGATATGAAGAATTCTGCAGACTTTTGGACTCTGTGGACAACAGAATTCTTCATATCCTCTTCGTTAATTCTTCAGAATTCTTCATATCCTACTCAGCCTGATTCAATAATTGCTAAATTTACATACACAAGAGTTTTTATTATTTGCTATTACCAATTTAACTTGAGAAGATACGTTAATGTATTTCTTATTCCTCTAGCCTGCAAACAGGCTCTCCATATGAGTTATTCCGAGATTTGTTTTCGAATGGCGCCCGCCCCCTAGCTTTTGACCGCGCGCCCTTCGAAAGCAGATCTCGGAATAACCCATACGGGGAGCCTGTTTGCAGGCTATCATTCCTCCTGATTGAAATTGTCTAAAACAATTTGAAAGTGCTCCCAAACTGTTTATTTTTTAGTCTACAAAACAAGACAAACTACGGTTCAAGGATTTTTTGTTTTTCTGTTGTATAAAATCTTCTGTACTTTTTTCCACCTTTTTTAAGACCCTAATTTTCTAGAATAATTAATGTCCACTGTAACTTAAGAGATTGATTAATTTATCTATAGATATGTTTATTAAGTTATTGCTAGTATGAATGAGTATTATGAAATTATTGCAATCAAATTGATATGTTATTTATAATTAGAAATTAATTTTACACC
>JAHPZR010046726.1:0-16034 GCA_019787425.1 Platygyra sinensis | reverse complement strand
TTGACAATTAAGAAACAATGGTTCTTCTTATGATGTATAGTGTTACATGTTTCGCATTTTGTAAGTGTAAAAACATTAAATACTCTTATCAAAAGGTCGAGCCCGCATTCTATAGTCACTAAAAAAATGTACAAACAAATATCAAGTGTTCACGGTTCGAGTGTCCTCACTGTAAGCCTGTTATGTTCATTTGAATTATTTGTTTCCTTCAGTTTGAGTGGCCTGTGAACTAGCTAGGTGTAGCTAAGTGCATGACCACTATAAACAAACATTTGTTTATTTTTTTTTGTTTTTTGTTATTTTTCTTTTTTTTATGCTGTCACTATCACGCAGCGAAGCATGTTTGCAAAATTTTGAACATTTTCTCCTTTTTAAGAGCCATTGCCCACAAATATGGACCAAACAACGGCACAAGTCGAAAAATCGATTTTGCTCAAATTTTGTTTATAGATTGGCCCTAGCTAGAAAACAAACGGACCATAGTTAGTTTCCGCTAAGGAATTTGCGAAAAACGATTTCGCCCCGATTCGGCTCAAAATCTACTTCCGGTTATGCTGAATTTTCTGAAAATTTGATTGCTTCGCGCGTCGCACAACAGCTACTTGAGAATCTTTCAATAGTTTTTATATTTAGCTTAGGTCTTCATGGTATGACTGAGGTAAAAATAAAATAAATTGAGGCTTCGTTTGAGCCCGAAACGAGATCGAACTGACATGCAAAGTATTACAATGTGTTGCAAGTGAATTATAGCACTAAAATATTGCCATATTTTTCTATGGGCTATAACTTTAAATGCCATAAAAACACTTCCTACGGGTTAACTATACACCCACCTGATTGAAAATCAAAAAGCATCTCTGGGCAAATGGTTTTAAGTCGCCCGCCTAGGCCTGTGTTTCTCATAAATGTTTCCCTGAACCGCCATGGGAATGATAACGGTCATTAATGCAAGTGCGGCCGTAACACTACTTGAACAGAGACCTGAAAAAAATTTCAGGCTCTGAGCGGGATTCGAACCCACGACCTCTGCGATGCCGGTGCAGTGCTCTCCCAACTGAGCTATCAAAGCCACATGAGAGCGGTTGTATATGGGTTAGCCCTTTATATGGGGACGTTTAGACGTTTGTGGCTTTGATAGCTCAGTTGGGAGAGCACTGCACAGGCATCGCAGAGGTCGTGGGTTCGAATCCCGCTCAGAGCCTGAAATTTTTTTCAGGTCTCTGTTCAAGTAGTGTTACGGCCGCACTTGCATTAATGACCGTTATCACTCAGTTGCTACTATGGGACAAACTACTTTCATCTTTACTGTACTTGGGCCAAGTCTAAACGTCCCCCATATAAAGGGCTAACCCATATACGACCGCTCTCATGTGGCTTTGATAGCTCAGTTGGGAGAGCACTGCACCGGCATCGCAGAGGTCGTGGGTTCGAATCCCGCTCAGAGCCTGAAATTTTTTTTCAAAAATGTTTTTCAGGTCTCTGTTCAAGTAGTGTTACGGCCGCACTTGCATTAATGACCGTTATCACTCAGTTGCTACTATGGGACAAACTACTTTCGCCATGGGAATGTTAACAATTGTGTGACGCGGGCGGTCACCTTGAATACATAATTCGTTTCCAACAAACCGCAGATGGCTATCTTAGAACATTTGGGCGAAAAACGAAAAGCATAATGGACCACCTCTAACTTTAATATTTTGAAAAGCATCGTTTTAGAAATTTCGTCAATTAAAAACGCCAATATTAGAAGCAAAGTTCGGTTGTTACTGTGATGTTGTTTTAAGCTGTTGTTTCTTTGATCATTTTAATTACAAGAGTGAGTTCTAGAAAGAAAATCTTTGTAAATTCATTTTTTGAGCGTGATAACAAGATGATATTGTTGGTTTGCAGCCTTACGTGATCTGAAGAAACGCTACACTACTGACAGTGATTAAATTTGAAATTGTTGATTTCAGCGGATCGATTCCCAGTTAAACGTATTTTGTCTGAATACCAGTCTGCTTGTCGACATTTGGTGCCTTTCCTCCTTCTAAAAAAGTCGGGAAAAGTAAACTAAACAAGTTCTAAAAGTTGAAATGATAAATAATATACACCAACAGTGCCAGTGTCTTGGTATATTTTAATTTGAACAATTACTATGCTGGACTGATTGATTTCCAGGCACGCACGTACATATAGTTTATTGTGCGCAAATGTTTCTTTTTCAAACAACTAAAATGCTCAATAATATTATCTTGACAGATATTTTTTCTTCAGTCTGAAAACGTCAGCCTTTTTTGGCAAATCTCTTAATCAAATGATATATATATATTTCGCTCTTCCATGACCGACTACCACGAACAAAACAAAGTAGGTGTTTGCTGTTTTCATTTAAGTCGCTAGTTGGTGGGCAGCGTTCCTTTGATCGAAGAGACAGAAGTCAGTCTATAGAGAAAGTTCTACTGCTATCATGTGGTGAAGATATAACGCGGCAATTCCAAGATGTGAAGAGTGAAGTAGACCTGATTCTTGCTCGTGCTGCGATGTTTACAGTGCCACAAAATGTTAACACCATGACGATTTGTCCATCACATCGTTCATCCCTTGGACTTGGTTGGACAAGGGGAACAGAGAGGTGCAGGGTCCCTCCAGAAATTTCAGAGCATAGAAACGCCAGAGGGAAATGGCCTGAAGTTTGACCGCGGAATAAACAAAAACTTTTCCCAGTTTATCATGAAAAGAACGGTACATTTGGTTCACGTCGTATCAGGTAGATATTTTGATGTCCCTGTCTTGTTAATATTCTTTACTTGTATGCAAACATATTGACCAAAAATCTGAAAGTCTCTTTATCTTTGAGGGAAGGGGGGGGGGGGGGGGGAATGTAATGAAAAATATCGAATAAAATTTCTGCTGAAATACTGTTAGCATACGGACTGAGTCGCGAGGTACCGGACGGCAGAAATATTTGGCCAGATGTCCCTTTGTCCTAAAAGAGAGCGAAGATACTCCCGTTAGGCCCGACCTCAATATTATGAAATATTTCTAAATATTCAATGATACCACCTTTGCTGAACAGGACTCTGGTGAGAAGCTGTTGCGAACTCCACACACAAAATATTGGTGGGACTCAAGGGGAGACGAGTTACTGGCGAAGAGGCTCCAAGTCCTTTTAGAGCCTGATTACATGAGCAGGACTGGTCCGGTTAGCCGGGCTGCTTCACTGTGCCGAGATGACTTTCAGCCCGGTGTTAAATGAGGCGAGCCAGCCCGGTTGATGGCTGATTCGATGAACCCGGGAGTACAGAGGGAGCTTCATTTTGGTGTGACGAAGGGCTAATGTGCCGGCTGGAAAAACATGGAAAAAGCTGTGCACCGCGATACCAGGATCTCGGCTAGCCGGGCTGACCCGGTTGTCATGTAATCGCAAATTTCAGACAGGTAGCGAACGGCGTTAATAATGTCTCTTAATTGATCAAACAACCAAAGTAGAAGATGGACATTTCCCAGTATGACTGAAGCGCAAACGCAATTTCTTCCTCGGCTAATTCAGTTCAAGAAATTCCGGGTTTCTATCTGAGCTTGAGCATACTGTGTAAGTACAAGAGCTTAGATGCCGTCACACAGTTACCATTTTGTAGAATTTATGGCATTTCCACTTGACTTCATTTGTCAGTCAATCATTCATTTGCCATAAACCATAGAGGATTTCCGGGAGGGGGTACTCCCTATAATGGCCTATACGGGGAGGCTCCGCCCGAAAGGGGTACCTTTTTTAGCCTTCAGGTATATAATATAAAAGGGTAGAGATTTCACAAGTTGAGGTATATCAAAAGGGTAGGGAAAACAGTCATTTAGGCATTTAAAAGGGCCTTTAATTATTACATTTGGAATAGACGCCCCTTACCGCTGTATCAGTTTATTTATTAAACACTACATGAAACTGAGAACAAGACTTCAAAAAGAAGGTATGTGAAAGGGGTACTTTATTTCAATAGAAGGTATATAAAAGGGGAACCTTTTCTCAGCGAAATGGTATATAAAAGGGTAAGGGGTTTGACCTCGGGGCGGAGCCTCCCCGTCTTAAACTTTGTTAAGTAGTCCCCCCGGGAGAGGATTGGCTGAGTGTATGTCTAAAACTGCTACTGTATTGTAAGTTATCAGTGAAGTTAATAAAATAAACCAGTGTTAAAATCATTTCCCGGAGTACGCTTGTCAAGTTTTTTTTCGGGGATGTCGTGGGGGTTGCAATGCAAATGAAAAAGTATATATATATTTATACTAACTTAAACAACAACAACAACAAAACTTTTCATCATTTTAACCACACATCATTTCAAAAATTGATTTCATCGGATTGTTGGAAACGAATGTTTATTTGAGAGTGGCTATCCGCGTCACGCAATTGTTTACATTCCAACGGTGTATTTTGGGCAAAATCTACGAGAAACACAGGTCACGGCAGGCGACTTAAAGCCATTTGCCCAGAGATAATTTTTGATATCCTAACAGCTGAGTGTATATTTAACCCGTATAAAGTGTTTTTATGGTATTTAAAGTTATAGCCCATAGAAAAATATGGCGATGTTTTAATGCAATAATTCACTTGCTACGCATTGCAAAATTTTGCGTGTCTGTTTGATATCTTTTCGGGCTCAAAACTAACTTCGATTTATTTCACTTTTCGATCAGTCATACCACAAAGACCTAAACTGAATATAAAATCCATTGAAAGATTCTCAAGTAGCTGTTCTGCGGAGCGCGAAGCAATCAAATATTCGGAAAATTCAGCAAAACCGGAAGTATATTTTGAGCCCAATCGGGGCGAAATCGTTTTTCGCATATTTCTACCAAAGAAAGCTGTTTTAGGCGAAACTAACTATGGTCCGTTTCTATTCTTACTAGGGCCTGTCTATGGGCAAAATACAAGCTGAATCAATTTTTCGACTTGTGCCATTAATGGGCGATTTAGGTCGATTTTTGTAGGCACTCACTCTTAAATAGTTTTTTTTCTGCCTTATTGTGAATGAAAATTTATTGTTATTGAACTTCCTGTCGCGTTTCTTTCATTTGGTTACCACTCTTTGACAAATTTAGGTATTTAAAGTTAACAGTATTTTTGCATCGTGGATTCGGGCATATTTAATTTACAGCTACCTCCGCGCCGTGTTTGTTTACTTTGTTCGCCTCATTCAAGTAGGATTTTTTAGTTTTATTCAGCTGCTAAAAAACACCTGAGAAAAGAACTAAGTGGGCACTAATTTAGCACAGTTGAAATACGATTTATCGCAAAATAATTGGCTATATTAGTGTCGTCTTTTTTATTTACAACTTCCATCTTTCTTTCACTACGCTGTATTATTTCTCGCAGACGAAGAAATTTTCGGAAATATTGTTGTTGAAATATGTCTTTTCGCTTTTATTTTCTAGTATTTTCTCTAAGGTTGACTATCCGTTATAGTAAATGAATTGAAATTTTGTTGTTTTCGGTGTCGTTTTGCCCTCCAAAGTCAGTAATTATTAAAGGTCAAATTCAAAGAATTTGGGCCTGGGATGATTTTGACTCAAAATAAAAGATTATAATCGAAATAATCATAATCCAAAGTTTTACATGATTTCATTAAAACATCGCTGAGATATTCGACGTTGAAAATGGCCCTTTTTCTTCGCCTTACAAACGGAACGGTTCGGGAAAACGTCGGAAAATTGTCGGAACTGGATTTTGTGACGTCATAATTGGTGAGCTTCCTGTTCAAAACAGAGAGCAAACACGGCAAACATGGGTGTTTTTAATCGTAGCAGTCGTTCAAAATCTATGGAATGAGCCTTTTTGACTTCCTTTAGAAGATGGTAAATGTTGTAGGGAATAGCTCACGTTGGTTAAAAAGAGGATAGTATTGATAGAAGAAGGGATTTTAACCGCCTGTTCGAATCATCTGGCCGAATAGCTACATCTCGTCTTCTTCCTTTCAGCCACCTTTTTTCAGAAGAAACCTCTTGGAGCAATGTGTTTCGTAATGGCTTAACTGGGTTTCAAGTTCAATCCAAAAAAACAAAAACAGAGAAGCTGTACCAAATGTCGTAATTGTAAAGCCATGTATTGACGACGAACACCCTACGAACAAATGATCTACAAGCAAGGAATGCTGTTGTTCGGCAGCCATATTGTGACGAGCAGAGAGCGAGGTAAAGTCGCTGTATTTAAAAGCTATTGCTTTGTTTTCTTATATCACGTTTGAATTTTCAGATACTTAATGTAATTTTCTAAACTCAATCTAGTGGAAATAAAAACATTAGCGGTTGGATGATTCTGTAAAACGATTTCACGCCATTGTGATTTGTTATTGAGATTCAAAGCTTAAGATTTAATTTAAGAAAATCCTAAATAAATCATCTTGAATTACCGATTTTCAGCACCAACATTGTGATTTGATGGTTGAACAAAATAAAAACATATTTTCGCAAGAGTATTTTGGATTGTTTTTGTTCTTAGTCCAGCTGTTAGTCGTAATTTGCTGCGATGAAGGAGGAGGAGACTGCCATGTTGATGGAGAAGGGAGTGGTTACTAGCCTGGAGGGAGTTAGCCTTAACTGAAGCATTATTTTTTCTTGTATAAAAATGTTTTTCATTGCTAAAGTTTGGTGTAATTTGAGATTACTACAGCTCAAAACGGAAGGGCAAACAATATAAATAGATTATCTAGCCAAAAAAATACAAAAATGAAATTAACATTCTCGCTAAACCTTGGGCTTTGAACAACCCAGCCCTGAAGGAGACTAATCTTGATGTGGCTCAAGCTCCCTGAGAGATGCAATCCTCCCTGGGCCATCCTAAAACTGACCTACAAATAAAAGCTGAAAATGGTACCCAGTGCCATACCTTATTTCATACCTTATTCATACCTTACTGATAGGCCTGTGTATGACTATTTTTTTAACTCTCAATTGTAACCATATGTGATACTTTGTTGGGTGAAGACAAGGTATTTCACCTTGAATACCTTAAGTCATGGCTGTAGCCAGCTGTATGAGGCAAATTCAGGCAATTTCCTCAACCAGTGTTGTCGCCATATCTGTTGTTTTCTTTTTTTTTTTATAGTAGAAAGTAAGTTGTTGTTAGGAAGAGAATTTAACTGTGGACATTGCCTCAGGCAATTTTTTTTCTCACTATGGCCCTGCAGTAAGAAATGCTATAACGCTATTGTAAATTTTGATTGCTCATCAACTTTTTGCTGGAACAAAGGATGGAATATACTAATCACAAGCCCCCTTGTGATATAAATGGTACAGCCTAATCATCAGTTGACCTCATTGTCTGCTGAGGACAAGCAGGCTGAGTAGTTGATGCTTTGCAAATCTTCATCTCTAGTGCCCTCATCATGAACAAATTATAATACACAGTCCTCTTTTCACAACCTAAGAGACAAGCATCCACAGCCTTTTCACATGGGAGTACTTGGCTTGGAGTTTGCAATCAATTTATCAAGCTTAATAAGCTCTGTTCAAAACACTAAAAATTGTATACATTTGTCACTTAGCATGTCAAATTAAAACCTGTAGAAGTTACTAAATATCTGTCTGGATTTGTGTGCTTCTGTACTGAAACATGCTGGGGTGGACCATAACCCTTCAGGTGCCAATGAGGTAATTAATATCAGTTTTCTGTTTTGTTAGAATATTGAATTAGTATAACATTTGTTGTTTTGTGCATCTCCCTCCTGTTTCTAAATGAGGCCTGCTAACTTTGGGAACCAAACCAACAGGATCGCTATTTTTGCATTTACTCGCATATTACTGTATGCCCGGGCTGTATGCCATATTTAAGTATTGATCCACGTAACAAATGTAGGCAGGCACTTGGCAAAGTCGATTAAAAGATGAGAAAAATAATATTTAACTTCAATTAAATCGGTGCATCTGATTGGCTGATATTGAAAAATCGTAGAAAAAAAAAAATTAAAAGTGACATCAACAACATTTTTTTTTGACATGTGCCCCATTCCTCTAAATCTACCTCCCGGTGAAATTTTAGCTTTGTTCTATGCACAATCAAAAGTTGGCCTTTTGTTGCATGAAAAATTTGTAAGTTTAAGATATGTCAGTATATTTACAAATGCAAACAAATTCAAAGCCAAAATGAAAAGATGAAATCCAATGTATCTACTTGTCAAATTGAAATTCAAATTTTGCACTTTTGCGTGTAGACCAAATGACATAATTTCATTTGATTAGAGTGATCAGTGCCTGAATAATAACTGCAGCTATTTCCACTGCCTATTGTTCTTTTGCCTACTTGTTGCATGGAGCATTACGTCATCTAAAGGTCGACAAACACTACTGAGGGGACTAGTCGCAGGGACTTGTCGCAGGGACTTGCTTCGGGGACCAGTCCCCTGGTGTGTACTCGTAGTTTGCATCAAAAACCACATTTTTGGTCCCTGCAACTATCCCACGAATTAAGCTGGTTTTGATTTCTGGGACTAGTCGCAGGGACCAATAGTCTCACAAATCGGTCAATTCTCTAGTGTGTACACACTAATGTATGAGTCCCTGCGACTTGTCCCCTAGTGCGTGCCTAGCTTAAAGTTTAATTAATGTTTAAAATTAAGCCGATGTGTGAATGAAAGCTATAATTAATAACACTTCATTGTAAGAATAAAGTAATAATCAAGACCAGAATGTCATTAGTCAAGAAAGCAGAACACACTGGCACATTTTAACGGCAGGTAAGCCCTTTTATTATCCAACTGCACTTCTTAGAGTACAAATACACGCCCAAAACGAGTACAAATATCACGGGGTATTTGTACTCCAGAGGACCGCTTAGACAGGTTTTCCTGCCGTTGGACCAATCAGTTAGCTGATTTCCCGCCAATTTCGTTCCGCCTCGCATACTTCTGTCACGCATTCGCCCGTAAATAAATATTCGCGAAGTTCTCCCCTACGGACATAACAATTTGGATAATAAATCTCTTATTAGACGTTTTATTGTGTAGAATCGCTGAGAATTTTTACTCGTTGTTTGTATTTTGACTCGCCCTACGGGCTCGCCAAAATACGGCACAACTCGTAAAAATACTCAGCGATACTACACAACAAACGTCTAATAAGATATGTTTACTTCAGGGAATGCTATCACAAAGGAAGATTAAAAATTATTTCCATACATAATCCTACAGTACTGGTTGTCAGCCATGTTTCACACAGTAATCAGGTTTCAAAAGTCTCTCACTTTTCTCTGACGAAATAATCACAAATTTAATAATGTCAGATGTAGAAGTACTTCCATAAACAGCCATATTTTCCTCCCATTTACAAGTGATACGTTTTCATGAATTTTCCTTCTATTCTCTACCTGCACAAATCCCATAATGACACCTCTTTTACCCCCAAAAATTTGCATAGGCATTGTTTTAGAAATACTCCTTGGTACAGGTTCATGTCCCAGGAGAAATTGCAAACAATGAGTATGCAAAATTTTTTGGGGGTAAAAGAGGTGCATTATTGTATTATGCAAGTAGTGAATATAAAGAGAGTCATCGTTGAAATCACAGAGATCTGGAAGCGGGTTTTCTTCCAGTGATGTTATTTTTCAATTTTCCCTGACTCAAGACCTTCACGAGTTTTCTTTGTGCTGATGATTTCCTAACCTTTGAAAACTCCGTAACCCTTAAAATTCTAAGACGAAAACAACACCCACGTGCCATGTAAAACAACATCAACAGGATGGGCTTCAATGATAAAACTTCCCACAAAACAATTCATCTTCCTGCATCTTATCGGCTTCTCATACTGACAGTAAGGAAATGTACCCATCATCTCAATTTACAAAATAAAACAAGCCAAACACTCTAAGATAACCTGTATTCATTAATTTTATTACTAATATTATTCATATACATGATGTCTGCATCTTGTGGCAAATATCATATGCAATTTTCACGCTTAAATCAACAGCAGAACTCTTTTTCATGCTTTGGCGCGAAAGGTGGAATTGTCTCCCATCGCAAGTGTGTAATCAACCAAAAAGATGGTGGATACTACAGGCAACTTGTTTATTCTATATTCCTCGTTATTGCATACCTACATTGGTTACATGAGCTGTAGTCTTTTCCTCTCTGTTTGCTTAATTTTCTCTAACTTCCCTTGACAAAGTAAAATAACCCTCGTTTCCCCTCGTCACCTTGTTGTAACTTGGAATGAAATATCGCCTAGACTTTGCATTTCACTGAATGTTTTACATCGGAAATTTTCCATCAAAAATGTCTTGATCACTTTCTTGACTAATGACATTCTGGTCTTGATTATTACTTTCCTCTTACAATGAAGTGTTATTATAGCTTTCCATTCGCACATCAGCTTTAATTTTAAACATCAATTAAACTTTAAGCGAGGCACACACTAGGGGACTAGTCGCAAGGACTTATACCTTAGTATGTATACACTAGAGAATTGACTGATTTGTGAGACTATTGGTCCCTGCGACTAGTCCCAGAAATCAAACCAGCTTAATTCGTGGGACTAGTTCAGTGCAGGGACCAAAAATGTGGTTTACGATGCAAAATACGAGGACACACTAGGGGACTGGTTCCCGAAGCAAGTCCCTGCGACTAGTCCCTTAGTGTGTGTCGACCTTTAGATGACGTAATGCTCCATGCAACAAGTAGGCAAAAGAACAATAGGCAGTGGAAATAGCTGCAGTTATTATTCAGGCACTGATCACTCTAATCAAATTAAATTATGTCATTGGTCCACACGCAAAAAGTGCAAATTTTGAATTTCAAATCGACAAGTAGATACATTGGATTTCATTTTTTCAATTTGGCTTTGAATTTGTTGCATTTGTAAATATACATATCTTAAACTTACAAATTTTTGATGCGCCAAAAGGCTAACTTCTGATCGGCGCATAGAACAAAGCTAAAATTTTACCGGGAGGTAGATTTTAGAGGAATGGGGCAAATGTCAAAATAAAATGTTGTTGATGTCACTTTTAAATTGTTTTTTTCTATGATTTTTCAATATCAGCCAATCAGATGCCCCAATTTAATTGAAGTTAAATATTATTTTTTCTCATCTTTTAATCGACTCTGCCAAGTGCCTGCATACTTGTTACGTGGATCAGTACTTAAATATGACATACAGTCCGGGCATACAGTACAAGGACTGAATGTAAAAATAGAGATACTGTTTTTGGTTTCCAAGTTGGCAGGCCTCATTTAGAAACAGGAGAGAGATGCACAAAACAAAAATGTTATCCTAATTCAATATTCTAACAGAACGGAAAACTGATATGAATTAACCCATTGGCACCTAAAGGGTTATGGTTCGCCCCAGCATGTTTCACACAGAAGCACACAAATGCAGACAGATATTTAGTAGCCTCTACAGTTTTAATTAGACATGCTAAAGGACAGCTGTATACAATTTTAGGGTTTTAAACAGAGCTTATTGAGCTAGATAAATTGATAGCAAACTCCAAGCCAAGGTACTCTCATGTGAAAAGGCTGTGGATGCTTGTCTCTTAAGGGTTGTGAAGAGAGGACTGTGGTATTATCATTTGTTTCAAGATGAGGGCACTAGAGATGAAGACTTGCAACGCATCAACTACTCAGCCTTCCTGTCTTCAGCAGACAATGAGGTCAACGGATCATTAGGCAGTACCATTTATATCACAAGGGGGCTTGTGATTAGTACATTCCATCTTTTGTTCCAACAAAAAGTTGACGAGCAATCAAAATTTACAATAGCGTTATAGCATTTCTTACTGCAGGGCCATAGTGAGAAAAAAATTTGACTGAGGCAATGTCCACAGTTAAATTCTCTTCCTAGCAACAACTTACTTTCTACTATAAAATAAAAAAAGAAACAACAGAAATGGAAACAAACACTGGTTGAGGCAATTGCCTGAATTTGCCTCATACGCTGGCTACAGCCATGACTTAAGGTATTCAAGTTGAAATGCCTTGTCTTGACCCAACAAAGTATCACATAGGGTTACAAGTGAGAGTTAAAAAATACAGTCATACACAGGCCTATCAGTAAGGTATGAATAAGGTATGAAATAAGGTATGGCACTGGGTACCATTTTCAGCTTTTATTTGTAGGTCAGTTTTAGGATGGCCCAGGGAGGATTGCATCTCTCAGGGAGCTTGAGCCACATCAAGATTAGTCTCCTTCAGGGCTGGGTTGTTCAAAGCCCAAGGTTTAGCGAGAATGTTAATTTCATTTTTGTATTTTTTTGGCTAGATAATCTATTTATATTGTTTGCCCTTCCGTTTTGAGCTGTAGTAATCTCAAATTACACCAAACTTTAGCAATGAAAACATTTTTATACAAGAAAAAATAATGCTTCAGTTAAGGCTAACTCCCTCCAGGCTAGTAACCACTCCCTTCTCCATCAACATGGCAGTCTCCTCCTCCTTCATCGCAGCAAATTACGACTAACAGCTGGACTAAGAACAAAAACAATCCAAAATACTCTTGCGAAAATATGTTTTTATTTTGTTCAACCATCAAATCACAATGTTGGTGCTGAAAATCGGTAATTCAAGATGATTTATTTAGGATTTTCTTAAATTAAATCTTAAGCTTTGAATCTCAATAACAAATCACAATGGCGTGAAATCGTTTTACAGAATCATCCAACCGCTAATGTTTTTATTTCCACTAGATTGAGTTTAGAAAATTACATTAAGTATCTGAAAATTCAAACGTGATATAAGAAAACAAAGCAATAGCTTTTAAATACAGCGACTTTACCTCGCTCTCTGCTCGTCACAATATGGCTGCCGAACAACAGCATTCCTTGCTTGTAGATCATTTGTTCGTAGGGTGTTCGTCGTCAATACATGGCTTTACAATTACGACATTTGGTACAGCTTCTCTGTTTTTGTTTTTTTGGATTGAACTTGAAACCCAGTTAAGCCATTACGAAACACATTGCTCCAAGAGGTTTCTTCTGAAAAAAGGTGGCTGAAAGGAAGAAGACGAGATGTAGCTATTCGGCCAGATGATTCGAACAGGCGGTTAAAATCCCTTCTTCTATCAATACTATCCTCTTTTTAACCAACGTGAGCTATTCCCTACAACATTTACCATCTTCTAAAGGAAGTCAAAAAGGCTCATTCCATAGATTTTGAACGACTGCTACGATTAAAAACACCCATGTTTGCCGTGTTTGCTCTCTGTTTTGAACAGGAAGCTCACCAATTATGACGTCACAAAATCCAGTTCCGACAATTTTCCGACGTTTTCCCGAACCGTTCCGTTTGTAAGGCGAAGAAAAAGGGCCATTTTCAACGTCGAATATCTCAGCGATGTTTTAATGAAATCATGTAAAACTTTGGATTATGATTATTTCGATTATAATCTTTTATTTTGAGTCAAAATCATCCCAGGCCCAAATTCTTTGAATTTGACCTTTAATAATTACTGACTTTGGAGGGCAAAACGACACCGAAAACAACAAAATTTCAATTCATTTACTATAACGGATAGTCAACCTTAGAGAAAATACTAGAAAATAAAAGCGAAAAGACATATTTCAACAACAATATTTCCGAAATTTCTTCGTCTGCGAGAAATAATACAGCGTAGTGAAAGAAAGATGGAAGTTGTAAATAAAAAAGACGACACTAATATAGCCAATTATTTTGCGATAAATCGTATTTCAACTGTGCTAAATTAGTGCCCACTTAGTTCTTTTCTCAGGTGTTTTTTAGCAGCTGAATAAAACTAAAAAATCCTACTTGAATGAGGCGAACAAAGTAAACAAACACGGCGCGGAGGTAGCTGTAAATTAAATATGCCCGAATCCACGATGCAAAAATACTGTTAACTTTAAATACCTAAATTTGTCAAAGAGTGGTAACCAAATGAAAGAAACGCGACAGGAAGTTCAATAACAATAAATTTTCATTCACAATAAGGCAGAAAAAAAAACTATTTAAGAGTGAGTGCCTACAAAAATCGACCTAAATCGCCCATTAATGGCACAAGTCGAAAAATTGATTCAGCTTGTATTTTGCCCATAGACAGGCCCTAGTAAGAATAGAAACGGACCATAGTTAGTTTCGCCTAAAACAGCTTTCTTTGGTAGAAATATGCGAAAAACGATTTCGCCCCGATTGGGCTCAAAATATACTTCCGGTTTTGCTGAATTTTCCGAATATTTGATTGCTTCGCGCTCCGCAGAACAGCTACTTGAGAATCTTTCAATGGATTTTATATTCAGTTTAGGTCTTTGTGGTATGACTGATCGAAAAGTGAAATAAATCGAAGTTAGTTTTGAGCCCGAAAAGATATCAAACAGACACGCAAAATTTTGCAATGCGTAGCAAGTGAATTATTGCATTAAAACATCGCCATATTTTTCTATGGGCTATAACTTTAAATACCATAAAAACACTTTATACGGGTTAAATATACACTCAGCTGTTAGGATATCAAAAATTATCTCTGGGCAAATGGCTTTAAGTCGCCTGCCGTGACCTGTGTTTCTCGTAGATTTTGCCCAAAATACACCGTTGGAATGTAAACAATTGCGTGACGCGGATAGCCACTCTCAAATAAACATTCGTTTCCAACAATCCGATGAAATCAATTTTTGAAATGATGTGTGGTTAAAATGATGAAAAGTTTTGTTGTTGTTGTTGTTTAAGTTAGTATAAATATATATATACTTTTTCATTTGCATTGCAACCCCCACGACATCCCCGAAAAAAAACTTGACAAGCGTACTCCGGGAAATGATTTTAACACTGGTTTATTTTATTAACTTCACTGATAACTTACAATACAGTAGCAGTTTTAGACATACACTCAGCCAATCCTCTCCCGGGGGGACTACTTAACAAAGTTTAAGACGGGGAGGCTCCGCCCCGAGGTCAAACCCCTTACCCTTTTATATACCATTTCGCTGAGAAAAGGTTCCCCTTTTATATACCTTCTATTGAAATAAAGTACCCCTTTCACATACCTTCTTTTTGAAGTCTTGTTCTCAGTTTCATGTAGTGTTTAATAAATAAACTGATACAGCGGTAAGGGGCGTCTATTCCAAATGTAATAATTAAAGGCCCTTTTAAATGCCTAAATGACTGTTTTCCCTACCCTTTTGATATACCTCAACTTGTGAAATCTCTACCCTTTTATATTATATACCTGAAGGCTAAAAAAGGTACCCCTTTCGGGCGGAGCCTCCCCGTATAGGCCATTATAGGGAGTACCCCCTCCGGAAATCCTCTATGGTTTATGGCAAATGAATGATTGACTGACAAATGAAGTCAAGTGGAAATGCCATAAATTCTACAAAATGGTAACTGTGTGACGGCATCTAAGCTCTTGTACTTACACAGTATGCTCAAGCTCAGATAGAAACCCGGAATTTCTTGAACTGAATTAGCCGAGGAAGAAATTGCGTTTGCGCTTCAGTCATACTGGGAAATGTCCATCTTCTACTTTGGTTGTTTGATCAATTAAGAGACATTATTAACGCCGTTCGCTACCTGTCTGAAATTTGCGATTACATGACAACCGGGTCAGCCCGGCTAGCCGAGATCCTGGTATCGCGGTGCACAGCTTTTTCCATGTTTTTCCAGCCGGCACATTAGCCCTTCGTCACACCAAAATGAAGCTCCCTCTGTACTCCCGGGTTCATCGAATCAGCCATCAACCGGGCTGGCTCGCCTCATTTAACACCGGGCTGAAAGTCATCTCGGCACAGTGAAGCAGCCCGGCTAACCGGACCAGTCCTGCTCATGTAATCAGGCTCTAAAAGGACTTGGAGCCTCTTCGCCAGTAACTCGTCTCCCCTTGAGTCCCACCAATATTTTGTGTGTGGAGTTCGCAACAGCTTCTCACCAGAGTCCTGTTCAGCAAAGGTGGTATCATTGAATATTTAGAAATATTTCATAATATTGAGGTCGGGCCTAACGGGAGTATCTTCGCTCTCTTTTAGGACAAAGGGACATCTGGCCAAATATTTCTGCCGTCCGGTACCTCGCGACTCAGTCCGTATGCTAACAGTATTTCAGCAGAAATTTTATTCGATATTT
>JAHPZR010046724.1:37500-51481 GCA_019787425.1 Platygyra sinensis | reverse complement strand
ACACGCAATCAATTTTATCGTGATCATCTCTTTGTTCATGTTTCCCCTCTTTCCGTTTCGCTGGACAAGGGTAACGAAGGCTCTGGGAACGAGATTGTCTTCACAGCGGTCAAACGACTGGGCATGTGCGTGATTTAAGCACTTCCGGTCACTTTCTTGTTTCATCACATTCTCGTCCCCAGAGGCCGCGATCCTTTTGGTCAGTGACGGAGATCGTGACCTCTGGCTTCACAGCGGTCAAACGACTGGGCACTCGCGTGAACACCCGCGTGATCTACGCACTTCCGGTCACTTTCCCTCTTCATCCCACAAAATTTCCACGGTCAACCTCCGCCACTCGAGCCATCTCGGTACTAAGTTCAATCATTCTGCCCCTTCTCCCGAGTTTTAATGCTTAGGCAACAGCCTCTCTGATCCGAAAATCTGCCACCAGAGAGACCAACGACGACTATCGCGATAAAAACACAAGTCTTTATGTTTCGCTACGAACTCGTAAATTCGACAAGAAAATTCACTATTGTTGCAGAGATAGTTTCTTTGTTGAAAAAGATATATAAAAGAGACGCCCCTTTTAGAGGTGTTTAAGGTAAAACCTTAGCTGTTTTGTTTTCGCCTTATCCTCGCGAAATGAAACACATACCGCGAAATTTGAATCTGCCGCCATTTTGGCGCTTGCTTGTTTCTATAGAAATGGTGCAATCCATCCCCACGCGCGCTCTATCGCACGCGCGTGGCTTAAGCATGCGCACTCATTTGACCGCTGTGGAACCTCTGGCTAGGTCCAACACCCGAAGTCCGTGGATTCCGTCACTCTGCGCATGCTCAGAGTCAAGTCTGACTAATCTTATTGGTTCTGGTCTCAATCTGTTGTGTTTACAAAGCCATTCAAAACCGGAATGTCGTTGGACAGGGCCAGAGGTCGCGATCTCCGTCACTGACCAAAAGGATCGCGGCCTCTGGGGACGAGAATGGTTTCATCACACAAAATTTCCGCTACTCGAGCCATCTCGGCACTAAGTCCAATCATTCTGCCTCTACAAACGTTCTACTCGCGAGTTTTACTGCTCAGGCAACAGGGGCTTAACTGCAGAATACCCCGCCACTTATTTATATCTCATTGAATAAGAATAGCAATTATTGTTATATACCTCGTTCTTCAAAGCACACCGGCACACGTAAATGAAGTTTTCATGGAGTGGCAGGGTATTCTGCAATTACTCCGCGACAGGCTTTTTCATATGGAAATCTGACTCTAGAGACGCCGACGACAACAACTACCGGGGTTATAACACAAGTCTTCATGTTTCGCTACGAACACGTAAATTCGGCAAGAAAATTCACTATTGTCGCAGAGATAGTTTCTTTGTTGAAAAAGATATATAAAAGAGATGGCCCTTAAAGAGCCGTGTTTAAAGTAAAAACCTTAGTTGTTTTGTTTCCGCCTTATCCCCGCGAAATGAAAACAACTACCGCGAAATTTAAATCTGCCGCCATTTTGGCGCTTGCTTGTTTCTATGGAAATGGTGCGACCCATTCCAACGCGCGCTCTATCTCGCGCGCGTGTCTTAAAGGTGATTCCCGAGTTTTGCATTGCGCATTCCTACTGCGCACGATTTTTGCGTCATCAGCGCGCGCACATGAGCGCGCGCGCGTACAAAACAAGAGATTTTTCTCAAACAAAGCTCGATAGCGAGATAAAAGCTCCTTTTCTCTTAAACGAGCACGGTGACCCCCACTTTTTATTTTATAAATTCAATGAAAACAATATCCGCAATAACTGAGAAAAAAATTGGCAGAAATCTATGGCTAGTTTTTTGGCAAATGAAATAAATGCTACAGATAGAGACGTAACGGGCGCAATAGAGCAAGTCCAAAGTGTGTTTCCTTTAAGGGATAAAAATATCAATTAATAATGCAGGGTATTTGAAGCCATTTTTTCTGGGACGTAGATGAATAAGCAATCAAAAAAGTCGAACTCTGTGTGATATAACACGCCGCATTGAAAAATAATCGAGCTTATTTGTTGCGCACTGGGATAACCAAAAGTCACCCAAATAACCATATTTGTCAGCATCGTGGCATGAAAACAAGCACGATGACCCCCTCTTTTTATTACGTTTTTAACATCTCCTTGTACTGTAATGACACCATACCAAGTTTTATCGGAAATCTATGGCGGGTTCTTTGACCCGAGAATCACCTTAAGCATGCGCACTCATTTGATCGCTGTGGAGTCGCAACCCCGTTCCCAGCATTCAATCTCGTTACAGAGCACACGTGCCTTTTGGTCAGCACCAAGACACCCAAAAGGCACGTGAGCTCTCGGAACGAGATTGCGACGCATTCCGAAAAATCGGTTGAATTTCGCCGATCTGGCTGACAAACATGGCATGTTTTACTTGCGCTCATTTTCATTTCTTCAAAAAGCAAACAAAATGGATCCTGTGATGGAATCACAGGCTTGCCACTTCAGAACGAAAACTCGAGATACGAGTTAGATTGTCTCAAACGTTAATTTTTGCAAGGACCACTGTGACAAAATAGAAGTACCGGATCCTCTCGCTGTAGAGGATCTAATCAGCAATAAGTTGAATAATCGACTAAAATTAGCAAGGCTGATTACACAGTATAGGGATATATTTTCCAATATTTCGGAAGCCTTCCTTCTTCAGGCAGAGTGTTACAGAGAATGACTCTAGTTTTTAACGTTACAAATTTAAAATATGGGAAATACGATATAACTAGTGAGGAGATAAATAATAACAAAAGACTGAGTGACAGGGCTATGTAATAAGTAACGATGAAAAAAGTAACGTAAAAATGTGGGAAACGTTACAGCCTGGAAAGTACAGTAGTAATGAGCAGCTATAAATAGTACAAATGACCTAAACATAGAAAGCTAATACAAAAGTAAGGTACTAAGTTTCATCTTTCTTATTAGAGCCTTATTACTAAAGACCATGAGGTTGAAGAGTTTGACCTCTTTCAATGAGATATGCTTCTCTTGCTTTACGTACACTGTCACGATTAGATTTAACGAGCTCAAGAGGAATAAGTTGCATGTCAGTAGCGTTATGATTGTTACACACTGAAAAAATGTTCGGATATTGTGGTGGGCTTAGACCTGTTAGTTTGCAACAGGTCTGCAATGTTCGTTGAAGAGGTCTTTAAGTCTACATTTGGTTTCTCCTATGTATTATTTGTGACAGTGGTTACATTGTATCATGTAGATAACGTTTTTGGAGTCTGTCAATGTGATAATTAATAAATCTAGTTTCACCGGTATAATTAAATGTATACTTAGTAAGTCCGTCGTTTATGTAATTGCGTGTTACGCAGTTGTTGCCACAATGGAAAGAGCCGCGAGGCTCGCCTTAAATCGTTAGTAGTGGTAGACGGTTTATGAAGTTTAGCACTAACTAATATATTACTAAGGTTGTTAGACCGTCGGAAGGCAACAAAGGGTTTAGCTTTGAAAACGTTAGTGCAACGGGGAGATGCTACGTAGCGAAGAACTGGATTATTATGACGAGGGGTACCCGTTGTGGCTGATTAGTAGTGGGAGTGCCTTTGGGGTTAAGAGCTTGAGTACGAGTGATGTTATGTACGCGTGCTATTTCTTGATTAAGCAAAGATAAATTATATCCGCGTTTGTTGAGGTAAGATTTGGGTTCGTTAGAACATTGTTTGAAAGTCTCGTCAGAGGAACAGATACGACGAAGTCGAAGAGCTAAGCTGAATGGAATACTGAAGCTCTTTTGGTATGTTGTGGGTGACGAAGAATGTAGCAAGTATTGATGTTTGTCAGTGGCTTTGGTATAAAGGTCAGTCCTGATATCGCCGTTATCGACAAAAACGTTAACATCAAGAAAGGGTAAAGATGTAAATGAATGATTGAATGTAAATTTAATGGTGGGGTGAATGCTGTCAAAGTAAGAGGTAAAAGCATAAAGTTCGTCAACAGAATGCATCCATATCATGAAGATGTCGTCTATTTTGCCCCATGTAAGGTAATCCAAGAGAGTCTTGGATTCCGGATTCCATGTCTGTGGATTCCGGATTTCACATCCGTGGATTCCGGATTCCATAAGTGGCTGTATTCCAGATTTCAAAATTCTCTTTTCTGGTTTTCAACGTTTCCTTTTTTGTTGTTGTTGTTGTTGTTGTTGTTGTTGTTGTTTTTTAAATTGTTACTGCTCTTTATTCATTGTTCTTCAGTGCTACATCAAGATTGTTTGGTCTTTTTTTTAAAGTACGTTACAACATTACTATACTACTACATTACTACCTCGCTACATTACTACATTACTACATTACTACATGACTGCATCACTAGATTACTACATTACTACATTACTGCATTACTGCACTACTGCATTACTGCATTACTGCATTACTGCATTACTGCATTACTGCATTACTGCATTACTGCATTACTGCATTACTGCATTACTGCATTACTGCATTACTGCATTACTGCATTACTGCATTACTGCATTACTGCATTACTGCATTACTGCATTACTGCATTACTGCATTACTGCATTACTGCATTACTGCATTACTGCATTACTGCATTACTGCATTACTGCATTACTGCATTACTGCATTACTACATTACTACATTGCTGTATTACTACATTACTAACATTACTTTAATTTATTCACAACATGATTATGTATTGTCAAAAGGAATCAATGATAAGTTCGTCAGGTCAAAAACTTAGAAAAAAAGGATCTCACATGGCCTCTGTCTAGTTTGTTACATAACATCGCGCAGAATGCCATTGTCTTTCGCGACATGCACTTGCCGTTCTCAGGGCGGCAAAATAATTTGCATGTCTAGAACTAGTCGGATGTGAGTGGTCAACAGATTCAGCTTTAAGAATACTTGAGTCTCTTCGCAGATTTCAGCTGCTGTCAAACAAACGGTTGAATGGTATGCCATTTAAATTCTTTTCGGGACAGAGCTGATCAACACGACCGGTGTAAGAGCCGATCCAAAGTGCCTCTGTCTTTTTATTATTGAGTTTCAGGCCAGATATAGTACTATACAATTTCAAATCAAGCAGAGCACAAGTAAGAGATTTTTCTGACCAACAAGTGTGGTGTTGTCGGCATATTGGCTAATTTTAATTTCGTGTCCTTTGATAAAAATTCCCTCTATATCTTTGTTTGTCCTAATTCTTTCCGCTAATATTTCTACACAGAGTAGAAAGATGTAGGGGGAAAGGGGGCAGCCTTGTCTGACACCTCTTTCAAGTGCAAAGAAATTACTTGCCCACCCGTTATTTAAAACACAACTTTCTATATTCTGATAGCAAAGCATGATCCAATTTGTAATGGATGGTCCGAAATTAAACGAGTCCAGTGTCTTCCAAAGAAAAGGCCACTCCACGGTGTCAAAAGCTTTTTCAAAGTCTAAAAACAGTAGTAACCCAGGAATTTTGTTTGACTCAGTGTGATTTATTATGCCATCAGTTAATCTTATATTTTCGCTAATGAATCTGCCCTTGAGAAAGCCAGTCTGATCGTTATTGATAATCTTGGGGATTACATTTCTGAGACGGTTTGCAATAGCTTTTGCTGCTATTTTGCAGTTACAATTCAAAAGGGTTATCGGTCGCCAGTTTTTTACATAGTAGGGCTCTGCATCTTTTTTGGGTATTAACTTTATTACTCCCCGTTTTTGACTGATAGTTGTCCTTTATGATAGGCGTAATTAAGGGCATTTAAAAGATGATCAGATGTGTCGCTCCAGAACACCTTGTAAAATTCTACGGCCAGCCCATCAGAGCCTGGCGTTTTGTTGAGGCTCATGTCTTTTAGAGCTTGTAAACATTCCTCGCATTTTTCTTTGTCCTATGAAGTTAGCATATTTTGATTCGTCTTAGCCGAAAGAAGATGTTTTGAGTTTCCTTGCAAACACCACGTTGAAAACTAGGGCTGCAAATATTTTTGTAGAAGGATTCACAGGCATTCAAGATGTCTTTATCAGACGTGACAAATTTGTCGTCATCGATCTTTAGTTGGCTGATTACGCCGTTTTTATAATGTCTTTTTTCAAGGTTTAAAAAATATTTCGTATTCTTTTCCCCCTCGTTATACCATCTACATTTCGACCTCGTTAGTTTTAATATCACATATAATAAATCTGCCCGTATTATCTAAAAAAGATCTCTGAAGTTGAAAAGTAAAATTATATTGTTGAAGAGGATAGCAACTCCTCCGCTGGAGGTGGAATATGAGGTAAACAGGGATTTGAGGGCCATTCCGAGGACCATACAGGATTGGTGTTTACTGCACTATGAGTTTCCTGGAGTAGATAAATTGAGTAATTTTTTGCTCTTAACCAGTTAAAAATTTCTCTCCTTTTTAATTGTTCTCCTAAACCTCGCACATTGAGTGAATTGAGTGATTGAGTGAATCAAACAAAAGACAGGAAAGCGAAGAAGAGCAAGCCATGTGGGAACCGAAGGGAAAGCTGATGAATAGAAATAACGTGTTTTGAGCTGACGAACTGCAAGAAAACAATACGGACGACACAGAACTTATTAACATATAAAAAACCGCCTTGTTAGACTTAAATCCCAACGTATTTCAGAGGTGTTAATTACCGAAACTGGAGAGAATTAAAAGTTTTCTGCAACCTAAAGGCGATAATTTTTTTTCTTATTTTCGTTCGGGGATTTATTTCATTTCTTTCAAAAAATACATGAGATTTGCATAGGAAAAACAAATTAGCTATGACCAAAATATTGAATTATTTCAGGAAACCAGGAATATTCTCATGATCGTACCTGTCCTTGTTGATATAAAGAAATCTACCTTTAACTTTAGCGTTTTTAGGCCCATTATCATCTCTGGCTTTAATCATCGCTTTTATTAACTTTTTCCTTTCTTCTTGAATGGCTCTGGCCTAATCCTCCGTTATATACGCGTCGGAATAGGTAGTGGATTGCTTAATCTTACCCCTTTCAACCCAAACGCGGTCTTCGTCTTCTCAACAAACGAGCCTGGCAATAATTGGTCTGCATCTATCTTCGGCCTTCTTTCCGACCCTGTGTACTGCATGGTACCGGATTTCAGAGGTGTTGACACCGAGGCTTGAAATGACATCGTAAATAATAGCTTTACAGTTTTCATCTTCTGACTCAGGGATTTCGTTGAATCTTAAATTTTCTCTTCTAGTAGCGGAGCTCCGGCGGCCAGAAGGTCCGCCAAGCGGAGCCCCATACCCATGTAGGGAAGTAAAGGAAACCCATGAATTGATTTTCTCATGTTATCGTGGCTAGCGGTAGTTCTCGTGGGCGCGTACGCACGACGACGAAGACGGCGGCGGTGGCGGTGGTGGAGTAGCGCAACATGGCGGCCATACTCCAAATAATAGGTTGACAGAGACATGCAGCCTTAGTTTACCATGTACATTTTTGATATATGACATCATGTTATGATCAATTGACACCTGTCAAATTAAGTTATCCGCTGACCAGTATCACGCGATTATATCTCGGGCTCAAGTTTATAGCTCATCGAGGTCACGTGTTTTATTAAAGTTGACCGCTGACCAAGTGCTGGTTTTCGACTAGATCGCGGGCTCACGTCAGGTTTACTTGTCGAAAACAGAGCCGGGTTTTTGGGAAGCCTGTTAACTCTAATCCAGGTTTAAAAGTAAACCCCATTATAACCCCGCTCATCCCCTGCAGTTGGTGGTGCAGTTTCATTCTCATTGCCATCATTGTCACCAAAGTCCCCACTAGCAATTCGACAGAGCCCGCAGTTATCCTCCTCTGTTGTTAAAATGACGTCTGATCTATCGGAAGAAATTAAAGTCGAGTACTTGGATTAGAATGCACTTGGGGGAATTCTCATAACAGACATCACCGGAGGTGAATGTTAGTGAATCACTTGTCTAGTTTAGCCACTTTAGGGATACTCTTCGCTGCACAAAATTTCCACCATTCACTTCTATTTGTACATCCTCCAGAGGAACTGCTAGCCAGAAAGGTGAGGTCTCTCTCCTACAGTTGTGTCTTACTGCCACCATATCGTCTTTCTGGTAAATGGTTTGCACCCGTACAGCCGTACTCTCAGTACTCCGCAGTGCTACATTAGCATCCACAACTTGGCAGGTTGTTGTTACGTCTTCGCTTTCCTCTAACGAGGTTGTGATGGTAGTGGGACACATACTAAGGGCATAAGGAAGGGTGCCAGTTAGCTCTTTCGTTTTTGAGCGGACATTTTCCTGTCGTACACCTCTTCCATACTCCCCAGCAAATTCTTGCATCACAGTTTCTCGCCTTGTGTCTTCTTCTTTGCTACCTGTTCCTTCAGTGATTGCTGACTGCTTGTTTGGTCGCGTCTTGATGTTTCGCGTTCACCTTTGATAAATTTCTCTGAATAAAATGAATTGGGCCCAGTGAAGTATGAGAAATCCTTCTGTTAAATGCGCAACATATATATTGTCTTCCACGCAGTGCTCTCCCGGAGTGCTCTCTTCTGTAAACGAAGTTAGCCACTGTAGGCATGTCGTGGTCTGCTCGCATTCCTTTGCAATAGCATTCCACGCACAAAGTTCTCATACTTTCGAAACAGATCCTGTCCAGAAGGTGACTATGCCCAATCTCCGTTAGCGTGCTGTTAAGGCTAATCACTACCACTACCACTATGAGGAAGGACTGTCGGGTGCATCGAGGTATGGTCATGTCGGGACCGTTGGTGTTCCACTTGTCCGTCCTCTCCAGGGCTTCGTGTTCGTGATTAGAGAGAAATGCAAACAACTCCTCTTCAGATTTCACATGATCTTCAAATGTACGTGGTAGGTCTTCTTCTTCAGTGGCTTTCTTGTCGAGCCGGAACACGTTTGCATATTGGGTCATCTTACTTTGCAGGGGGATCAGTCCCTTTGCTGACGTACACATTCTTACTGCTTTGTTACCGGTATCGCATACGAAAACAGTGTTTCGATATACGCATCAAGCAGTATTGTAAACTAGGTTTTTTGAAAGATGTAAATAAAGTTGAATTAATTTAATTATTAAATTATTATTATTATTATTATTATTATTATTATTATTATTATTATTATTATTATTATTATTATTATTTTTATTATTGTGCTTTCCTATGCTGGTAAAGATTGATAACGATCGACTGATTGAATCTGGACTGAATGAAAAAGACACCACTCCGACACCACGTGCAATTAAAAAACGAATTGCTGTCCCAATACTAATGCCAATTATGTTTTTGTTTTCCCTAGAGCAATGAGTTTCTTCCCAGCTAATTCTATGATTTATTTGTTGCTCTACGTTTTTAAATTCTTCATAATTATCATAATTATTCAGGATTTCATTCCTAATATTTATATTTATATATTTCTTCTCTCTTCTCATGACTTGTAAATTTCGTTATGTATAGCTATTTTATGTGTGTGTATGTGTGTGTGTGTTCCGACCCTAACATTGTAATTTATTATATGTAATTTGGCTTCCTTGCCTTGTTAACGTTTTAGTTATTTTAGGAAGCCAACACCCTTTCAGTTTTAATTTTTATTTCATGTTAATTTAATTTCTGTCAAGTGTAAGGGTCAATAAAGTTGTTGTTGTTGTTGTTGTAACATGTGATTCTTCGAGTGACACTAATAACATGTGCCTGAAAGAAGCCAGTAACTGCAACCACCGCGACTACTGATACTTCGGCCAATAAGGATACTTTTGAAGTTACCTGAAATCCAAAAATTAGTTCCAATTACGCCCAAACAGGAAAATAATCTAAACCTCCGACTCCAAAAACGCAACGGGGAAAAAGGTCGAAAGGGTGTCTGATAAAGATCGATAATATACAGTGATATGAATTACTCCCTGGGACTCTGTCACGTCATTATAATGTGACCAGTTTCAAATTGATACCCGATATGTCACAATGACAAGGGGTGTTGCTGCAAGTGAAACACGCGTGGACATGCCTGTTGCGCGTCCTCGCGACATGAGATTTTCACGTAACTGTCGCTAAAGGAAAAGAAGAGACCCTCGAACCATCACAACAGACTGGATTCCAGCAGCCTAGATTCTGGATTACAATGGTTGGATTCCTGATTCGATTAGCTGGATTCCGGATTCCACAGACCAAAATTACCTGGATTCCGGCTTACGGATTACCTTAAGGACGTTCGCGCCCATTGCTACTGCGCATTTCTAGTGCGCACGCTATTCACTGGTCACGCGCGTGCCACGTCATTTTCAAGCACGCGCACCGAGTCGAAAACTTAACAAAATACAGAGCTGATGACCTTTGCGTTAAAATCTGAAGTTATGATTTTTAAATAGCAAAACAGGCTTCACTGGTCCTGTCCCTCCTATGTTCTTTGGAGATAATCTTATTAACGTTGTGAGTCACACCACATGCATGTTTGGGATTGGTCACTGACAATATCCTTACATGGGCAATGCATGTAGCCTTCTACGCAGACGTTCTTGGGCTTGTCACGCGTTCCTCCCCACGTTCGTGGGGAGGAACGCGTGACAAGCCCAAGAACGTCTGCGTGGGAGGCTACAATGCATGTAGACCATGTGAGGAAATCTTTTGCACAGAAAGTGGGCGCATTAAAGAGAATGAAGAAACTTTCCGTAAAGTGCTGGAGGAAATTTACTCCAAATCCATTTTACCAGCGGTAACTTATGGTATAGTGGTGTTGGGAAACTGCAGTTTTTCTATCATGGACTCTTTATATTCAGGGTGCAAAAGGCAAATTCCCGGGGTGGGAGCATATATATTGGTTAGATGCCCCAAGAAAGCAAAAGTTTCTGACCCACACTTAACCCTACCCAAGTTAGGCCCTGTGTCATTGCAGTCCTAAAATTGGCCATTGCTGCTGTTAGCATTGTTTCAAATTTAGTTGAATTACGCCAAGATTATGGTGAAGTTCAGAAAATTATGCTCACAAAATCAGAAAAATGTTTCTGCGTATATAACTGCGAAATGATAATTCAGAAACACATAATTACAACTTTAAGCGCGTTTTTAGAATATTAAATTTTTGTTGGTTATGTTTTTCTTAATTAGTTTTTAATGGTAACTAGGCAAGTGGAAATTCCTGTTTATCAGGAGCCATAATTATTATGGCTCCTGGATTTACTGAATAAGTAAACAAACAATACTTATCGTGACAGTGTAGCATACACTCCAAGACATATTAACATATATCAGTCTAAGAATACCCTGGGTGCCAGAGGTTTTTCTTGCGCGGTTTCCGGTGTCGGTCATGTCTCGCGAGAAAAACCTCTGGTACCCAGGGTAGTCTAAGAACGAACATCGTATATAATTATGGTAGAGTATACCATGTTTGAAAATTATGCTCAGACACTCGAATAGCCCTTTTCACGGTTAACTCTGCTCATTTGCATTATTAAATCTAGCATGTATGCGAGGCAATTTCGAGCTATTTTGTAGATTTAGCCCGAAATTGCCTCACATCCACGTTGGTTTACATTGTAATGCAAATGAGAAAAACTAACCTTGAAAAGGGCTATTGTACCGTAAATTATAATAGCACAATGGGTCAACTGCTATATCCTTCAGCGGCAGCTGAGAATATCTCGCATAACACTGAATGAATGAATGTCCTAGTCCTGCATCTCACCTTAGGTTTAACCTGCGATCATATCACGGCTCCCTCCCTGTATTTAGATAGACATTTTCTCCCTTTCAAAAAAAAAAAACGCCTGATCGCAGGTTACCTTAGGTTATGCCAAATAGGCATTTGTATTTTTGTTCTCAAGGTTTTTGTGTTCTGTGGCTATTACACTTCGCGGTATTAAATTAGTTTAGTACAGAGAGCTTTGTACTTTGCTTTGCTATCAAGTTGTTGTGTCTAATGTTTGACTGCCAGTTTGTCTGAAAGCTCAAGGCGGGGGTACACCTGAATTTAAGTGAAATTTTGGTAAGTTTAAAGAGAGGTTGAAAGGGAAAAAAAGGATTATGGAACACCACCAGACAGTTGCCCTTTTTGCTGAAATTCTCGGGTAATGATAAAACTGAAGCGTTGTATAGTAGTTTAGATAACCCGAGTGATTTAACAATGTTGATCTTCCCAAGCAAAGTCAGTTTCCTCCTTTTCCAGGAATTTAGGATTTTTTCCAAATCATCCAGTTTCTTATCAAAATTAAGAGTTTCTCGTTTGCTTTTGTCATTGGAGAAGTGGATACCTAAAGCATAAACAGAATTTTCTGGCCAGCGAAACTCGAACGGTGTGTCATTCCTTGTTGCCCAGCACCCCAGCCACATGGCCTCTGTTAACGTTTTTGATTTATTCAGTTCTAAGCCTGAGCAGCCTCTGAACTTTTCTAATATCTCAAGTGACATCTGCACTGACTCTAAATCTCTGAGAAGAAGAGTAGTGTCATCTGCATATAAGGTATTTTTTATTTCCTCGTATCCGACCTTTATTCCCTTGATGTTGCTATTGGTTTGAAATGCAAGATTAAGCAGTTCTATTCCTAGAACGAATAGGAGTCCTGATAACGGGCAGCCTTGTCTTACTCCGCGTTTAAGGTTAAAAAAAGGGGATGCAAAACCATTGTTTGTAACGCAGCTAGAAATGTCCGTGTAAAACACTCTAACCCATCTTTTGAAATCTTGCTTGAAGTTAAAAACATCCAAGACTTTGTGCAAGTACTCCCACTCGATTGAGTCAAAAGCTTTCTTAAAGTCAAGAAAAAGTGCGATGCCTTGTGTTTGCTTTACTTTGGTATAGTCAATAACATCAGAAATGAGTCTGACATTTTCGCCAATATATCTATTCTTCACATAACCAGTTTGGTTTGGACTTATGATGTCTGGGAGTACTTTTGCTAGTTTGTTTGCTATTACTTTTGTGGCGATTTTATAGTCCACATTTAACAAAGTAACTGGACGTAAGTTGTTTAGAACATCGGTGGGTTTGTCTTTCTTTGGTAGAAGAGTGATAATGCCTCTTTTCTGACAAATCGACAGTTCTCCTTTATCAAAGGCGTTGCTAATACTTCGCACGACATCGTCACCAACTTCATCCCAGAAACCGGCTTATAAAATTCAGAAGTAAGGCCGTCCGAGCCCGGAGATTTACCTGTTCCCATTTCATTTAAGGCTTTTTTACACTCTTCCTTAGTTATTTTTCCTTCGCAAATGTTCGCGTTCTCGTCGCTTAATGGTTTAATAAGCTCGTTTTCGAAGAAAGTGTTACTCTCTGGTGATGCTATGTTGATGTTACTCGACTCGTACAAGGCTTTGTAAAAATTTTCCTCTTCCCTGAGAATGATCTCCTGATCTTCAGTTTCCATTTCACCGTTTAATTTCAATTTGATGATGGCTTTCTTCTCAGCCTTTTTTTTTTCTAAATTTAGAAAATATCTGGTGTTTTTCTCACCGTATTCCACCCATCTTGCTTTGCTTCTCAAGATAGCCCCCTTTACCTTTTGGTCTGTTATTCGTTTGAGGCGCGTTTGTGTGCTTTGTATCTTTGTTCTTAAAAGTGGATTAGTTTTACAATGTGCAGACTGGGCCAATAGTTCATTCAGCTGTTCTTGCAACTTTTTTTCCTCATTCCTCTTCTGTTTAGCTTTCCTTTTGGCGTAAGCGATAGTGAAGCCTCGCACTTCCATTTTCATTAGGTCCCATCTAAGTCCTTTGTCTTCTAAATATGAGTATTTATTTCTATAGTTTTTAATGTTTGCTTTGAATTCATTAATGTACTCTTCAGTTGCCCGACCGCACAATGGCAGCCCAGGTTGTTGGGCAACTGTTTGGAGTGTATCTACCTATTTTTAACTTCAAACTCTAATTTTAAAACAACACCAAATCTTCCAAAGTTCCATTTTCCATAACTGATTTTACTAATCCTTTGAGAAAAACTATTTATCTCAGTCCAAATATACCTAAAGATCACCAAAAAATTTACAAAACGACCCAAAACATAGATATGTGAAATGAGCATAGAGATTCT
>JAHPZR010046724.1:17500-32500 GCA_019787425.1 Platygyra sinensis | reverse complement strand
TTGAGAACCCTGGCCTTACATCTACTATAACCGTTACAAATGATTTCTATTTTTGTGACAATAAATATTGTTTTTGCATATTGACAGTACACAAAATTTCCTATTTCATATAGCTATTTAGTTGACAAATTATATGAGAAAAAGAAAGTCCAATTTTTTTTTTGTAATTTGTTTATTTTTTATTAGACCACCGACAAGTTACAATACTAAAGAAGTTGATTTGCTAATTACAGTTTACAGCTTATCTAGAACTTACAACTTACCAAGAGCAGAAAAAAAAAAGAGAAGTTACGATTTACAGAAACACTACTCGGACTGAGTTACTAAAAACAAGAAAACAGTAGTTACAAAAAAGACTACTTAGAAGGACTAATTTACAATACATTGCTTTCAATCTATGATTAACAATTAATAGGTTTCCTATTTCATATAGCTATTTAGTTGACAAATTATATGAGAAAGAGAAAGTCCAATTTGATGAACATACTTAGAAAGCACTCTCTAGCTAGGACATGCAGGCATCCCAAAAGTGTTATCCTTGATATTTATGTGCAGAAGGCATTTTCCCAAGTGATGAGGGTATTATGATTTGTCACAAGGAATGGTTGGTTATTAGTGTATCACTACATGCACTCAATTGTCAGTGCACTGAAATTATACATCTTTCAGTAGCTAAAAAAATGAGATAATAATGTATTATTTAAAGGCCCAGTATTGGCCATTATGCTTTTCGTGTCTGTCTGTTGTTGTTTTGGTTTTCATGGGAGTGAGCCATCTATTATTAATTAAAGAGTTCTATTCTGGCTGCAAACAAAAGCCTCAGAATTTTCAACATCACAGAAATGGCTGCCAAGAGATTGCAGGGTGCAATGCTTAATTGCCTCGTTAACTTTTTGGCACGTAAAAGTTTCGACATATAGCCCGCACGGCATGTGCAAAACTGGAGTTGAAACTCAAACAGCTCAATTGTACTTGACTTGCAAGGTTACCCGTGTAGATTAATCTGATCCGTAATTTGAACTTCCTTTTGACATACGCTTATTCTATTATTCTTTTTGTCATTCAAAATATCAGATTCTAACTCAAGCAGTGCGCTTGTGTCAGCTGGTGCTTAATTCATTCCTCTAATGTCTGGGTTTCATGGCCCAAAATGCCAGGAAATGCGTTTTCCAGCTTTTCAGTTTTCAAAAATTTTCCGGAGGCACATGCCCCCGGATCCCCCTAGAAACGATGGGCTAAAGCCCATAGTACGGGTCCTCCAGACCCACAACCGTCTACTTTTCACAAACCTCCGGCTACTAAAAAACTTATATACAACCCTGAAATGAGAATCCTGGTCTGTCCTTGGAGAGGATAGGGCATCAAATAAAAATTTGCTGAGAAATTTCCAAGTCCACAATTCCATACTTACCATAACAGGGATAAAAGGTTTTAAGATTTACAGTATCTGAAAAATAAACCCTTGAGTTCACTATTATTTTAGCGATCAGTTATCTTGGGTTGTCCCTGCAGAAAATTATCCCCTGATGACCCTTCGCGAACACTTCAACAGAAAAGACCAAGAGCTACAGGTGTAGTGTATCAGTTTGGGCATCTTTATAAACAAGAGAGAGAGTCTGGGGACTCGAGCAGGGACTCAATCAGGGGGGCAAGGGGAGGGAGGGAGGTTAAATCAAACAACTAGAATGAGCGAATGAGAAACAAGGAGAGATCAGATGGCAGCTGATGTCAACCAACAACTGACCTGGAATCTGTTCATAGGGCGTGTGGCTAATTAAGTTATTGCTAGTGAATATTAGTATATACTAAAACAGTGGATAGCGTTAAACGCGTGTGCTGATTGGCTCCTCAAACTCCGAATATCCTGTGCTATTTACCTCTGAGCAACTCAAGAGAAAATGGTGTCCCGTTTGCGGCCATGACAAGTGAATTCTGTTTATTATATTAACACATGTGAAAAAGGCACAATTTCTATAGGTAATCATACGGTTTCAAGTTTAATTTGGAATTAATTTGCACTTGTGAGTTTTTCAAAACGCTGAAATTGCACGAGCCGCACTCACAAGTGCAAATTAATTCCAAACTGAACGAGGAAAACCGTATGATTACTATGTCTTATTAATAAATAAATATAAATTATATGAAAAAATTTGCATAGAGGATGTTTTGAACTTTACGAACTCTGAACTCCCTTCTCAGTTTTGTCCACGCACTTAATCTCAGGTGATTATAATAAGCCAATCATGGCCCAGAATGTGCTCGTGCATACATTTGAACTTTGCTGTCGTAATTTTCCAGATTTTCATCTTTGTTGTATTTTATTACCGGGTTTGAGACTTTAGGTCAGTCTTGCTGCTGTTTTTGGAGATTTGGGTCTAGTTTCTTCACCGTTTTTTGGCATTATGATTGGCAGTTAGTTCGTTAAATAGTTTGTAAACAACTCGCTGAATACAATTCCCAACAGAGGAAGTGCCGGAAAATCTTTCTTGAAGCCATTTTTTGTCATTCGAAGCTTCTACACAAACTTTTCATCATTATTTTACGTGATATCATTGTCTTAGAAAATTTCCTTTTGTCTTTCAGGCAAATCATAATCTAGAAGTACTATGTAATTTGCACCAGTTGGTGTTACACTTTTTGCATTGGTTTTACACTTGAACTGCACTGCTCTCAGCCAATCAGTATTGAGTACTGTAATTTTTTCATGTATATTATTAATTATGTAACCATAATGTGATCTCTTCACATCTGAAGATATTATATTATTTTCACATGTGCATTTTCACGCAAAAGCTCACTTGGTATTTCACTTGTGTTTATGCGATAAATGTATAGATTCAATATGTATTGTAGATAGACAAGTCTAATTATTTTTGTTTCATTTGTATTAGGTATCAGATATAGATCAACATGTAGAAAATTTGATGAAGAAAATTTCAAGCGGATTGTTAACAACGAAAAAGGTCTGTGTGTGCTATGCATTTTAACAACTGACTTGTCACTAGGAATTTAAATTTGTTTAGTCAAAAAACCTCATCCTGAAGCGTAAAAACTATACATGTTACCCCATGCTTGGATTGAAGTAATTTTTCTTTGGTTGTCATAAGAAAATGTTTGAAGACTGAATTTATTGTATAATTTGTATGTTTCTCTCTTTTTCTCTAGAAGTACCATTTTGTGGTATATGACATGTGCTCTGTAACTAATAACTGTGATAACTTCATTTGGCTTTTTTTTAATTTTTAATTTTTCAGCCTATGCCATTAAATGTTAATTAAAGAGGTTTAAAACAGTTGCTATTTCTTTCAGGGTGTCAGTTTTTTAGAACTGAAATTTCATCTGCTTCTAAGGTATTTACCTGTCAAATTGAATAATTATAATGATGAATTATATGCTTTGAACTGCAAAAATTTTAAGTTATTGAATTAAATTGCTCTTCAATAGTTCAATTGCTATTGAACTGAAGTTTGAAATTTACTCATTAAAGAATAATATTGATTTTACTATATGTAGCTGCAACAAACATCCTGATGTATTGTGTTATAATCTTTATTTACTTGCAGCTATGTTATTGATCTCACATACTACTTGCTAGCAAAAACTGACGGAAAGCCTTGGCAGGAAGAACCAGCTGTCGAAAGATTAGTTGAAGTTCGCACTGTGAGTAATACTTTGGACAATTTAAATGTATTGTTTGTATTCTCACAGGACAATCATCTTGCTTGGTTAATATAATAAAAGATTTTTCACGAGACATTAAGACAGAAATAGAGCAACCGTCTGCATATATTAACAGGTTGAACAATTTGAAAAAATTACTATCTGACCAGTAAGATCATAGAATTGAGACAAAAAAGAACAAATTGTAGATCTTAAAACAAAATGCACAATACTTACTCTGATACATTCTCTCAAGTTAAGTAAAAACATGATTGTGTGAATTCATACAAAACCATGCCTGTTCTTTTACCACTGACATCAACTTCTTGTTCATTGATGATGAATCACTTCTCTCATGATTCATAAGTCATTCATCTTGAAAGAAACAAGATAAAGCCCGTAAATTTGATCTCTCATGTACCGCATGTATGTTTTTATTTTTCTCAATAAAATCTCATTTAGGTTTTGGAGAAATTGAGACCCATTGACCAGAAAATGAAGTATCAGATAGATAAAATGATTAAGGCTGCCACAACAGGGATAACCTCAGGTACAATACACTTACACTGTTTTATTTCTCATTAAAATATTAGGTACACGATTGTATATCATACAGTGTATAAACTGTAAGACATGTGACAATTGCTTTCAATTAAAGATTATCCCAGAGTTCTTATTAATGCACTGGTGTTTGTCTTATATGCACAAAAAATGAAAATGACACACAGTTTTTTGGCAAAGTGCATCCTTGGGCTGCAGGAAAAAAAATCCAAACATTTTAGTAAATAGGCAGTGGACCCTGGAAAGTAAAAAGAATCCCCAGGCCAGCTCTTTGGAACAGAGGGTCCCAAGGACCATGAACTTATGTATGAAAACTATTGGGAACTCTGTTATCTCTCCAATCCCTGTCCACAGTGGGGTGACTTCAGAAGCAACTTGCATTTCTTATTTGCTCTCTAGTGTATGAGCTAACAAAAGTTTGAAGAAAATTACTTGTGTAGTATACTCGAAAAACAAACAGTACCACATACACGGTACGTGTGAAACTACTGTCCAATACCTGGCAAAGTCACACACTTGCATGCAAGGCTTTACCCACTGACTTAATCCTGTTTTGACTTGAGCTACAGTACAATGTCATTGTCACATACTTCAGGTTTTTACCTGCTGATGTAAAAAAAAGTGTGAACTCGAGTGGATACAATGTGAAACTGTCACTTCAGCATCAGACATCAGTTCAGGTGGCTTTGAAAACAACATACAGTGTAAAGCTACATACTGTCATTGATAATAAATTGTAGCCTAATGTACCGGTATGTTATGTTATTCTTTATTACGCAATATTCAGGTAATTCATAATTCACATGATTGTTTTCTTGTAAATACCTCCACTACCACACGTTTTATCTTTTGTTATTTGTTTATTTATTTTTTCATAAAGGTTCTGAAATTGATCCCCTAAAGTTTAAACCAAATCCTGACAACATGGTAACAAAGGTAGGCTGCTTGCTGGTTTTTTTTTAACTCACAGCTTGAAATTATGTGTAGTAAAACTAACATTGTTAGAAGTACTAACAGTGAAATTCACTAACTGCCACCTCCTGTGTGGGGATACATGTGGTCCCAGCCAAAGGTTTAACATTAAAAACGTTTTAATGTCACAATTTTTAGAATAGCATAGAATACAATTGAACCAGAAAAAACATGGCAGGAACATGAGGGTCATACATGAGGGTCGTATTCTCATGATACTATCATACATGATTAACTGATTTTATTTTCCTTGAAACATGAATTTAGGAAATTATTCTTCATGACTTGTGACCTGAAGGTTTTGCATGACCCGTGAAGAACCTGAATTAAATTACTAGATATTCATGATTTTACCACTCTATTCTACATGATTTTGAGAGGCAAGTCCTCTGAATAGTTAGAGTGGTCTATCGAGAGTGACGCAATTTGCAATATGGAGCCTTGACTTGGCCATTCTTGATTTTGCTTTCTTTTAACACTGTTTCTAGTGTAAGAACAGGTAAAAATAGTATCTTACAGTGTGCCTGCTTATTTTCGTGATTCAGGAAAACCAGATTTTGATATCCGTGATTAGAGATCCTTTATTTTTTTCATTTGTGAACCATGTCAGAGAACACCCCTGTGCGACCCTCGAACAAGAAACACAATACATGACTTTGGGATACACAAACAAAATACACTTAAAAGTCTCACAAGTTTGCATCTATTCCCCTTAACATGGGGATGGAGCAAGAGTATTGGCAGAGCCCACACAATTTAGTTATCTACAATGTACTTGCTTGCTTTGGTTATCCACAGTACTTAAAGGGGCATTGTCACACTATTTGGCAACTTTATAAAAAGCTAGGTGTCTTCGCATCAATTGAATTCCAAAACTAAGGATCTAGTTTTGCTACTATTTGAAGGTACTGAAACTGTTTCCTGTCGCCTGTTGCTTCAGATGGCATGGAAAACAATTTTTTCAAGTTTTGATGCTACGTGTTCCAAAATCCCCAAGAAATTCATTATGGTTAGCCCTCTCTGATAGCAGTCATTTGATATCTTTGTTGTAGCTTTTCGAAGCATTTTGTTTACGATTAAAGCGTCAAAGTAATGATTTTAGCACAGAATTGACCTAAAAAGGCAAAATCCTCATGACAATGCTCCTTTAAAAGGGGTTTTAAGATAATTATTTTCTAGGACAGTCCCTAGTCAAGTTCCGAGAACTCTTGTGGGCAATTCTTAAGGCAAGATCTGGCCAAGCCCAAATATTGGATTTTCAATCAGCCTTTAGAGATGTGTGTACTGGGATTAAAATTCCTCTCTAAAATGATGATTATTACTTTATAAAAACTGTACTAAAACCAGGAACACTATACACTGTACATGTAACAGAGCACTCTTAAAGAAAGGCTTAACCTGCCTACATGTACATATCACTAACCACTAGCTGCTACTGCTTAAAGACAAACCTTTAAGTACTACAGGTGGTGTGGTGCTCATGTGAATAATTCATCATTGGAGCAAGCTTAGTCAGAAAAGTATGCTTTTTTTAGAATGTTCAAGAAGATTCAGTGGTGATTAAACTGTTAAAGGTTCTCTTTTTTTGAGTCACAGCTTGATGATGATTTCGAAAGCAGTGATGAAGAAGATGGTTCAAAGAAGACCAAAGTCTACATCCCTCCAAAGGTTGCTGCTGTTCCTTATGGTAAGTTCTCCAAAGCATTTTTAATTATTTCATTGTTAATATTTCCTGCAAATGAGTCCCACAATTGATAGTTAACAAATTGACGTCAGTTTTTTATGCATCTGTCCTGTTATTGATCATGAATTTCGTCGTAACATAGCTGTGGAACCACGAGGCAATAGCCAAGTGGATCCGCAGACTACTTTGACATTTACGACGAAATTCATTGTCAATAACAGGGCAGACGCATTAAAAACTGACATCAATTTGTTTTTTGTGATAACAAATTGTCGAATTGCCCGCTCTCGCTCGCTGACGCATCGCATGTGAATTTTAAATTTATGTGTCTGTCCGCATATTGACAATAAAAATTAGCGAATGAGCACGTGTGAATTTCTGTAGTTATCATAAAAAGTCTTTTGCAACAACCTATTTCACATCTGCAAAACTCGACCACTCCGCTGACAGCAAACCTACTTTACATAAGCTATAGTTTTAATAACATGTTAGAAAACTCATCATGTAATGCATTTTTCTAAAGATACAAAATGAACCCTTTTGTCAGTGAAATTTGTGATGAATAAGTGGTCGTTGCAACATGTTTATTGATGGCCTTCTTGTACAAAGATATTTTTAGGTGCAAGTCACTCAGTTTTAAGTTAACCAAAGATTCAATTACAGCTGTAGATGCCTACACAGTCAAAGTCTTTGACTGCAGCACCGCCCCCACCCCCAAACAAATGCAGGCTGATAACCATTGTTGATTTTGTAATAAGCATAATTATTATATAATCATGATTGTATATTTAAATTGTTGGAAATGTTTCCAGATGAGGATGATGATAAGAAAACTAGAAAAGAGAGAGATGAAGAAAGAGCCAGGAAAAGAGTGCTGACCAGCTCACTTTTACATGATTTAAGAGGTGACAAAATAACTATTTCCTAATTTGGTATAGTTACTATTTTTAAGGAATTGCTCCTAACTCTGCAAGCCTCAGACTACCAAATTCTGTGATTAAAGAACTTCTTTATAGCCAATCAATGTAAAATTTGTATTGTAAATTTGACTTTGTACTCCTTGGGTATCATCTGAATGGGCTTCTATACATAGTGTGTAATGCAATTCTGGCTTGTCCCAGGTATTACTTACAAGGTGCTCATCGCACCTTTTATGGGATAAAAAAGCAGTTTTGGTACAGTACATCTTTCTAGTGTGTTCAGCCTTCAAAGGTCCACAGAAGGAACTTTTCCAGTTCCTTTTAGGGTATTGAGCAAAAAAAAATGACAGGAGATAAATTTGTTGTTTTACTGTTAGTAGAACTGATACCTCTTAGGAGTTAAAAAAAAATTGCAATCTACGCCCACTAGACAGGATCTTAGAATTAGGGATTCTTCTTAACATTTCCGATGAGTACCCCCTGTACTTTTTATGTGGGGGTATTTTTACTGTATATGGGGGTATTTAATATAATATTATGCTTATTACAAAATCAACAATGGTTATCAGCCTGCATTTGTTTGGGGGTGGGGGCGGTGCTGCAGTCAAAGACTTTGACTGTGTAGGCATCTACAGCTGTAATTGAATCTTTGGTTAACTTAAAACTGAGTGACTTGCACCTAAAAATATCTTTGTACAAGAAGGCCATCAATAAACATGTTGCAACGACCACTTATTCATCACAAATTTCACTGACAAAAGGGTTCATTTTGTATCTTTAGAAAAATGCATTACATGATGAGTTTTCTAACATGTTATTAAAACTATAGCTTATGTAAAGTAGGTTTGCTGTCAGCGGAGTGGTCGAGTTTTGCAGATGTGAAATAGGTTGTTGCAAAAGACTTTTTATGATAACTACAGAAATTCACACGTGCTCATTCGCTAATTTTTATTGTCAATATGCGGACAGACACATAAATTTAAAATTCACATGCGATGCGTCAGCGAGCGAGAGCGGGCAATTCGACAATTTGTTATCACAAAAAACAAATTGATGTCAGTTTTTAATGCGTCTGCCCTGTTATTGACAATGAATTTCGTCGTAAATGTCAAAGTAGTCTGCGGATCCACTTGGCTATTGCCTCGTGGATCCACAGCTATGTTACGACGAAATTCATGATCAATAACAGGACAGATGCATAAAAAACTGACGTCAATTTGTTAACTATCAATTGTGGGACTCATTTGCAGGAAATATTAACAATGAAATAATTAAAAATGCTTTGGAGAACTTACCATAAGGAACAGCAGCAACCTTTGGAGGGATGTAGACTTTGGTCTTCTTTGAACCATCTTCTTCATCACTGCTTTCGAAATCATCATCAAGCTGTGACTCAAAAAAAGAGAACCTTTAACAGTTTAATCACCACTGAATCTTCTTGAACATTCTAAAAAAAGCATACTTTTCTGACTAAGCTTGCTCCAATGATGAATTATTCACATGAGCACCACACCACCTGTAGTACTTAAAGGTTTGTCTTTAAGCAGTAGCAGCTAGTGGTTAGTGATATGTACATGTAGGCAGGTTAAGCCTTTCTTTAAGAGTGCTCTGTTACATGTACAGTGTATAGTGTTCCTGGTTTTAGTACAGTTTTTATAAAGTAATAATCATCATTTTAGAGAGGAATTTTAATCCCAGTACACACATCTCTAAAGGCTGATTGAAAATCCAATATTTGGGCTTGGCCAGATCTTGCCTTAAGAATTGCCCACAAGAGTTCTCGGAACTTGACTAGGGACTGTCCTAGAAAATAATTATCTTAAAACCCCTTTTAAAGGAGCATTGTCATGAGGATTTTGCCTTTTTAGGTCAATTCTGTGCTAAAATCATTACTTTGACGCTTTAATCGTAAACAAAATGCTTCGAAAAGCTACAACAAAGATATCAAATGACTGCTATCAGAGAGGGCTAACCATAATGAATTTCTTGGGGATTTTTGGAACACGTAGCATCAAAACTTGAAAAAATTGTTTTCCATGCCATCTGAAGCAACAGGCGACAGGAAACAGTTTCAGTACCTTCAAATAGTAGCAAAACTAGATCCTTAGTTTTGGAATTCAATTGATGCGAAGACACCTAGCTTTTTATAAAGTTGCCAAATAGTGTGACAATGCCCCTTTAAGTACTGTGGATAACCAAAGCAAGCAAGTACATTGTAGATAACTAAATTGTGTGGGCTCTGCCAATACTCTTGCTCCATCCCCATGTTAAGGGGAATAGATGCAAACTTGTGAGACTTTTAAGTGTATTTTGTTTGTGTATCCCAAAGTCATGTATTGTGTTTCTTGTTCGAGGGTCGCACAGGGGTGTTCTCTGACATGGTTCACAAATGAAAAAAATAAAGGATCTCTAATCACGGATATCAAAATCTGGTTTTCCTGAATCACGAAAATAAGCAGGCACACTGTAAGATACTATTTTTACCTGTTCTTACACTAGAAACAGTGTTAAAAGAAAGCAAAATCAAGAATGGCCAAGTCAAGGCTCCATATTGCAAATTGCGTCACTCTCGATAGACCACTCTAACTATTCAGAGGACTTGCCTCTCAAAATCATGTAGAATAGAGTGGTAAAATCATGAATATCTAGTAATTTAATTCAGGTTCTTCACGGGTCATGCAAAACCTTCAGGTCACAAGTCATGAAGAATAATTTCCTAAATTCATGTTTCAAGGAAAATAAAATCAGTTAATCATGTATGATAGTATCATGAGAATACGACCCTCATGTATGACCCTCATGTTCCTGCCATGTTTTTTCTGGTTCAATTGTATTCTATGCTATTCTAAAAATTGTGACATTAAAACGTTTTTAATGTTAAACCTTTGGCTGGGACCACATGTATCCCCACACAGGAGGTGGCAGTTAGTGAATTTCACTGTTAGTACTTCTAACAATGTTAGTTTTACTACACATAATTTCAAGCTGTGAGTTAAAAAAAAACCAGCAAGCAGCCTACCTTTGTTACCATGTTGTCAGGATTTGGTTTAAACTTTAGGGGATCAATTTCAGAACCTTTATGAAAAAATAAATAAACAAATAACAAAAGATAAAACGTGTGGTAGTGGAGGTATTTACAAGAAAACAATCATGTGAATTATGAATTACCTGAATATTGCGTAATAAAGAATAACATAACATACCGGTACATTAGGCTACAATTTATTATCAATGACAGTATGTAGCTTTACACTGTATGTTGTTTTCAAAGCCACCTGAACTGATGTCTGATGCTGAAGTGACAGTTTCACATTGTATCCACTCGAGTTCACACTTTTTTTTACATCAGCAGGTAAAAACCTGAAGTATGTGACAATGACATTGTACTGTAGCTCAAGTCAAAACAGGATTAAGTCAGTGGGTAAAGCCTTGCATGCAAGTGTGTGACTTTGCCAGGTATTGGACAGTAGTTTCACACGTACCGTGTATGTGGTACTGTTTGTTTTTCGAGTATACTACACAAGTAATTTTCTTCAAACTTTTGTTAGCTCATACACTAGAGAGCAAATAAGAAATGCAAGTTGCTTCTGAAGTCACCCCACTGTGGACAGGGATTGGAGAGATAACAGAGTTCCCAATAGTTTTCATACATAAGTTCATGGTCCTTGGGACCCTCTGTTCCAAAGAGCTGGCCTGGGGATTCTTTTTACTTTCCAGGGTCCACTGCCTATTTACTAAAATGTTTGGATTTTTTTTCCTGCAGCCCAAGGATGCACTTTGCCAAAAAACTGTGTGTCATTTTCATTTTTTGTGCATATAAGACAAACACCAGTGCATTAATAAGAACTCTGGGATAATCTTTAATTGAAAGCAATTGTCACATGTCTTACAGTTTATACACTGTATGATATACAATCGTGTACCTAATATTTTAATGAGAAATAAAACAGTGTAAGTGTATTGTACCTGAGGTTATCCCTGTTGTGGCAGCCTTAATCATTTTATCTATCTGATACTTCATTTTCTGGTCAATGGGTCTCAATTTCTCCAAAACCTAAATGAGATTTTATTGAGAAAAATAAAAACATACATGCGGTACATGAGAGATCAAATTTACGGGCTTTATCTTGTTTCTTTCAAGATGAATGACTTATGAATCATGAGAGAAGTGATTCATCATCAATGAACAAGAAGTTGATGTCAGTGGTAAAAGAACAGGCATGGTTTTGTATGAATTCACACAATCATGTTTTTACTTAACTTGAGAGAATGTATCAGAGTAAGTATTGTGCATTTTGTTTTAAGATCTACAATTTGTTCTTTTTTGTCTCAATTCTATGATCTTACTGGTCAGATAGTAATTTTTTCAAATTGTTCAACCTGTTAATATATGCAGACGGTTGCTCTATTTCTGTCTTAATGTCTCGTGAAAAATCTTTTATTATATTAACCAAGCAAGATGATTGTCCTGTGAGAATACAAACAATACATTTAAATTGTCCAAAGTATTACTCACAGTGCGAACTTCAACTAATCTTTCGACAGCTGGTTCTTCCTGCCAAGGCTTTCCGTCAGTTTTTGCTAGCAAGTAGTATGTGAGATCAATAACATAGCTGCAAGTAAATAAAGATTATAACACAATACATCAGGATGTTTGTTGCAGCTACATATAGTAAAATCAATATTATTCTTTAATGAGTAAATTTCAAACTTCAGTTCAATAGCAATTGAACTATTGAAGAGCAATTTAATTCAATAACTTAAAATTTTTGCAGTTCAAAGCATATAATTCATCATTATAATTATTCAATTTGACAGGTAAATACCTTAGAAGCAGATGAAATTTCAGTTCTAAAAAACTGACACCCTGAAAGAAATAGCAACTGTTTTAAACCTCTTTAATTAACATTTAATGGCATAGGCTGAAAAATTAAAAATTAAAAAAAAGCCAAATGAAGTTATCACAGTTATTAGTTACAGAGCACATGTCATATACCACAAAATGGTACTTCTAGAGAAAAAGAGAGAAACATACAAATTATACAATAAATTCAGTCTTCAAACATTTTCTTATGACAACCAAAGAAAAATTACTTCAATCCAAGCATGGGGTAACATGTATAGTTTTTACGCTTCAGGATGAGGTTTTTTGACTAAACAAATTTAAATTCCTAGTGACAAGTCAGTTGTTAAAATGCATAGCACACACAGACCTTTTTCGTTGTTAACAATCCGCTTGAAATTTTCTTCATCAAATTTTCTACATGTTGATCTATATCTGATACCTAATACAAATGAAACAAAAATAATTAGACTTGTCTATCTACAATACATATTGAATCTATACATTTATCGCATAAACACAAGTGAAATACCAAGTGAGCTTTTGCGTGAAAATGCACATGTGAAAATAATATAATATCTTCAGATGTGAAGAGATCACATTATGGTTACATAATTAATAATATACATGAAAAAATTACAGTACTCAATACTGATTGGCTGAGAGCAGTGCAGTTCAAGTGTAAAACCAATGCAAAAAGTGTAACACCAACTGGTGCAAATTACATAGTACTTCTAGATTATGATTTGCCTGAAAGACAAAAGGAAATTTTCTAAGACAATGATATCACGTAAAATAATGATGAAAAGTTTGTGTAGAAGCTTCGAATGACAAAAAATGGCTTCAAGAAAGATTTTCCGGCACTTCCTCTGTTGGGAATTGTATTCAGCGAGTTGTTTACAAACTATTTAACGAACTAACTGCCAATCATAATGCCAAAAAACGGTGAAGAAACTAGACCCAAATCTCCAAAAACAGCAGCAAGACTGACCTAAAGTCTCAAACCCGGTAATAAAATACAACAAAGATGAAAATCTGGAAAATTACGACAGCAAAGTTCAAATGTATGCACGAGCACATTCTGGGCCATGATTGGCTTATTATAATCACCTGAGATTAAGTGCGTGGACAAAACTGAGAAGGGAGTTCAGAGTTCGTAAAGTTCAAAACATCCTCTATGCAAATTTTTTCATATAATTTATATTTATTTATTAATAAGACATAGTAATCATACGGTTTTCCTCGTTCAGTTTGGAATTAATTTGCACTTGTGAGTGCGGCTCGTGCAATTTCAGCGTTTTGAAAAACTCACAAGTGCAAATTAATTCCAAATTAAACTTGAAACCGTATGATTACCTATAGAAATTGTGCCTTTTTCACATGTGTTAATATAATAAACAGAATTCACTTGTCATGGCCGCAAACGGGACACCATTTTCTCTTGAGTTGCTCAGAGGTAAATAGCACAGGATATTCGGAGTTTGAGGAGCCAATCAGCACACGCGTTTAACGCTATCCACTGTTTTAGTATATACTAATATTCACTAGCAATAACTTAATTAGCCACACGCCCTATGAACAGATTCCAGGTCAGTTGTTGGTTGACATCAGCTGCCATCTGATCTCTCCTTGTTTCTCATTCGCTCATTCTAGTTGTTTGATTTAACCTCCCTCCCTCCCCTTGCCCCCCTGATTGAGTCCCTGCTCGAGTCCCCAGACTCTCTCTCTTGTTTATAAAGATGCCCAAACTGATACACTACACCTGTAGCTCTTGGTCTTTTCTGTTGAAGTGTTCGCGAAGGGTCATCAGGGGATAATTTTCTGCAGGGACAACCCAAGATAACTGATCGCTAAAATAATAGTGAACTCAAGGGTTTATTTTTCAGATACTGTAAATCTTAAAACCTTTTATCCCTGTTATGGTAAGTATGGAATTGTGGACTTGGAAATTTCTCAGCAAATTTTTATTTGATGCCCTATCCTCTCCAAGGACAGACCAGGATTCTCATTTCAGGGTTGTATATAAGTTTTTTAGTAGCCGGAGGTTTGTGAAAAGTAGACGGTTGTGGGTCTGGAGGACCCGTACTATGGGCTTTAGCCCATCGTTTCTAGGGGGATCCGGGGGCATGTGCCTCCGGAAAATTTTTGAAAACTGAAAAGCTGGAAAACGCATTTCCTGGCATTTTGGGCCATGAAACCCAGACATTAGAGGAATGAATTAAGCACCAGCTGACACAAGCGCACTGCTTGAGTTAGAATCTGATATTTTGAATGACAAAAAGAATAATAGAATAAGCGTATGTCAAAAGGAAGTTCAAATTACGGATCAGATTAATCTACACGGGTAACCTTGCAAGTCA
>JAHPZR010046724.1:0-10000 GCA_019787425.1 Platygyra sinensis | reverse complement strand
GGGAATAAAGGTCGGATACGAGGAAATAAAAAATACCTTATATGCAGATGACACTACTCTTCTTCTCAGAGATTTAGAGTCAGTGCAGATGTCACTTGAGATATTAGAAAAGTTCAGAGGCTGCTCAGGCTTAGAACTGAATAAATCAAAAACGTTAACAGAGGCCATGTGGCTGGGGTGCTGGGCAACAAGGAATGACACACCGTTCGAGTTTCGCTGGCCAGAAAATTCTGTTTATGCTTTAGGTATCCACTTCTCCAATGACAAAAGCAAACGAGAAACTCTTAATTTTGATAAGAAACTGGATGATTTGGAAAAAATCCTAAATTCCTGGAAAAGGAGGAAACTGACTTTGCTTGGGAAGATCAACATTGTTAAATCACTCGGGTTATCTAAACTACTATACAACGCTTCAGTTTTATCATTACCCGAGAATTTCAGCAAAAAGGGCAACTGTCTGGTGGTGTTCCATAATCCTTTTTTTCCCTTTCAACCTCTCTTTAAACTTACCAAAATTTCACTTAAATTCAGGTGTACCCCCGCCTTGAGCTTTCAGACAAACTGGCAGTCAAACATTAGACACAACAACTTGATAGCAAAGCAAAGTACAAAGCTCTCTGTACTAAACTAATTTAATACCGCGAAGTGTAATAGCCACAGAACACAAAAACCTTGAGAACAAAAATACAAATGCCTATTTGGCATAACCTAAGGTAACCTGCGATCAGGCGTTTTTTTTTTTTGAAAGGGAGAAAATGTCTATCTAAATACAGGGAGGGAGCCGTGATATGATCGCAGGTTAAACCTAAGGTGAGATGCAGGACTAGGACATTCATTCATTCAGTGTTATGCGAGATATTCTCAGCTGCCGCTGAAGGATATAGCAGTTGACCCATTGTGCTATTATAATTTACGGTACAATAGCCCTTTTCAAGGTTAGTTTTTCTCATTTGCATTACAATGTAAACCAACGTGGATGTGAGGCAATTTCGGGCTAAATCTACAAAATAGCTCGAAATTGCCTCGCATACATGCTAGATTTAATAATGCAAATGAGCAGAGTTAACCGTGAAAAGGGCTATTCGAGTGTCTGAGCATAATTTTCAAACATGGTATACTCTACCATAATTATATACGATGTTCGTTCTTAGACTACCCTGGGTACCAGAGGTTTTTCTCGCGAGACATGACCGACACCGGAAACCGCGCAAGAAAAACCTCTGGCACCCAGGGTATTCTTAGACTGATATATGTTAATATGTCTTGGAGTGTATGCTACACTGTCACGATAAGTATTGTTGTTTACTTATTCAGTAAATCCAGGAGCCATAATAATTATGGCTCCTGATAAACAGGAATTTCCACTTGCCTAGTTACCATTAAAAACTAATTAAGAAAAACATAACCAACAAAAATTTAATATTCTAAAAACGCGCTTAAAGTTGTAATTATGTGTTTCTGAATTATCATTTCGCAGTTATATACGCAGAAACATTTTTCTGATTTTGTGAGCATAATTTTCTGAACTTCACCATAATCTTGGCGTAATTCAACTAAATTTGAAACAATGCTAACAGCAGCAATGGCCAATTTTAGGACTGCAATGACACAGGGCCTAACTTGGGTAGGGTTAAGTGTGGGTCAGAAACTTTTGCTTTCTTGGGGCATCTAACCAATATATATGCTCCCACCCCGGGAATTTGCCTTTTGCACCCTGAATATAAAGAGTCCATGATAGAAAAACTGCAGTTTCCCAACACCACTATACCATAAGTTACCGCTGGTAAAATGGATTTGGAGTAAATTTCCTCCAGCACTTTACGGAAAGTTTCTTCATTCTCTTTAATGCGCCCACTTTCTGTGCAAAAGATTTCCTCACATGGTCTACATGCATTGTAGCCTCCCACGCAGACGTTCTTGGGCTTGTCACGCGTTCCTCCCCACGAACGTGGGGAGGAACGCGTGACAAGCCCAAGAACGTCTGCGTAGAAGGCTACATGCATTGCCCATGTAAGGATATTGTCAGTGACCAATCCCAAACATGCATGTGGTGTGACTCACAACGTTAATAAGATTATCTCCAAAGAACATAGGAGGGACAGGACCAGTGAAGCCTGTTTTGCTATTTAAAAATCATAACTTCAGATTTTAACGCAAAGGTCATCAGCTCTGTATTTTGTTAAGTTTTCGACTCGGTGCGCGTGCTTGAAAATGACGTGGCACGCGCGTGACCAGTGAATAGCGTGCGCACTAGAAATGCGCAGTAGCAATGGGCGCGAACGTCCTTAAGGTAATCCGTAAGCCGGAATCCAGGTAATTTTGGTCTGTAGAATCCGGAATCCAGCTAATCGAATCAGGAATCCAACCATTGTAATCCAGAATCTAGGCTGCTGGAATCCAGTCTGTTGTGATGGTTCGAGGGTCTCTTCTTTTCCTTTAGCGACAGTTACGTGACACGTGAAAATCTCATGTCGCGAGGACGCGCAACAGGCATGTCCACGCGTGTTTCACTTGCAGCAACACCCCTTGTCATTGTGACATATCGGGTATCAATTTGAAACTGGTCACATTATAATGACGTGACAGAGTCCCAGGGAGTAATTCATATCACTGTATATTATCGATCTTTATCAGACACCCTTTCGACCTTTTTCCCCGTTGCGTTTTTGGAGTCGGAGGTTTAGATTATTTTCCTGTTTGGGCGTAATTGGAACTAATTTTTGGATTTCAGGTAACTTCAAAAGTATCCTTATTGGCCGAAGTATCAGTAGTCGCGGTGGTTGCAGTTACTGGCTTCTTTCAGGCACATGTTATTAGTGTCACTCGAAGAATCACATGTTACAACAACAACAACAACAACTTTATTGACCCTTACACTTGACAGAAATTAAATTAACATGAAATAAAAATTAAAACTGAAAGGGTGTTGGCTTCCTAAAATAACTAAAACGTTAACAAGGCAAGGAAGCCAAATTACATATAATAAATTACAATGTTAGGGTCGGAACACACACACACATACACACACATAAAATAGCTATACATAACGAAATTTACAAGTCATGAGAAGAGAGAAGAAATATATAAATATAAATATTAGGAATGAAATCCTGAATAATTATGATAATTATGAAGAATTTAAAAACGTAGAGCAACAAATAAATCATAGAATTAGCTGGGAAGAAACTCATTGCTCTAGGGAAAACAAAAACATAATTGGCATTAGTATTGGGACAGCAATTCGTTTTTTAATTGCACGTGGTGTCGGAGTGGTGTCTTTTTCATTCAGTCCAGATTCAATCAGTCGATCGTTATCAATCTTTACCAGCATAGGAAAGCACAATAATAAAAATAATAATAATAATAATAATAATAATAATAATAATAATAATAATAATAATAATAATAATAATAATTTAATAATTAAATTAATTCAACTTTATTTACATCTTTCAAAAAACCTAGTTTACAATACTGCTTGATGCGTATATCGAAACACTGTTTTCGTATGCGATACCGGTAACAAAGCAGTAAGAATGTGTACGTCAGCAAAGGGACTGATCCCCCTGCAAAGTAAGATGACCCAATATGCAAACGTGTTCCGGCTCGACAAGAAAGCCACTGAAGAAGAAGACCTACCACGTACATTTGAAGATCATGTGAAATCTGAAGAGGAGTTGTTTGCATTTCTCTCTAATCACGAACACGAAGCCCTGGAGAGGACGGACAAGTGGAACACCAACGGTCCCGACATGACCATACCTCGATGCACCCGACAGTCCTTCCTCATAGTGGTAGTGGTAGTGATTAGCCTTAACAGCACGCTAACGGAGATTGGGCATAGTCACCTTCTGGACAGGATCTGTTTCGAAAGTATGAGAACTTTGTGCGTGGAATGCTATTGCAAAGGAATGCGAGCAGACCACGACATGCCTACAGTGGCTAACTTCGTTTACAGAAGAGAGCACTCCGGGAGAGCACTGCGTGGAAGACAATATATATGTTGCGCATTTAACAGAAGGATTTCTCATACTTCACTGGGCCCAATTCATTTTATTCAGAGAAATTTATCAAAGGTGAACGCGAAACATCAAGACGCGACCAAACAAGCAGTCAGCAATCACTGAAGGAACAGGTAGCAAAGAAGAAGACACAAGGCGAGAAACTGTGATGCAAGAATTTGCTGGGGAGTATGGAAGAGGTGTACGACAGGAAAATGTCCGCTCAAAAACGAAAGAGCTAACTGGCACCCTTCCTTATGCCCTTAGTATGTGTCCCACTACCATCACAACCTCGTTAGAGGAAAGCGAAGACGTAACAACAACCTGCCAAGTTGTGGATGCTAATGTAGCACTGCGGAGTACTGAGAGTACGGCTGTACGGGTGCAAACCATTTACCAGAAAGACGATATGGTGGCAGTAAGACACAACTGTAGGAGAGAGACCTCACCTTTCTGGCTAGCAGTTCCTCTGGAGGATGTACAAATAGAAGTGAATGGTGGAAATTTTGTGCAGCGAAGAGTATCCCTAAAGTGGCTAAACTAGACAAGTGATTCACTAACATTCACCTCCGGTGATGTCTGTTATGAGAATTCCCCCAAGTGCATTCTAATCCAAGTACTCGACTTTAATTTCTTCCGATAGATCAGACGTCATTTTAACAACAGAGGAGGATAACTGCGGGCTCTGTCGAATTGCTAGTGGGGACTTTGGTGACAATGATGGCAATGAGAATGAAACTGCACCACCAACTGCAGGGGATGAGCGGGGTTATAATGGGGTTTACTTTTAAGGTGGCTGAAAACAGTTTCCAGTACTTTCTAAGACTCACAGTTTGATGGGTCATTACAACCACTCTATACCGGTTGATACCAAAGTCATGGTATCAACAAACTACCCAATCATCGGGGAACAAGTTGCTGTTATTTTTGTGGCACAATAGGTTACCATAGCAACAATATGACCTGCTAAAAACACCCTTAATTTTACCTTTAAGCGCTTATAACTCAAAAACGAGCTCGGTGACCCCCATTTTTTATTATGGAATTGTAATCAGCATGATAAGATGCAACTTTTTGCAAAGTTAAAAAAAATTCTACGAAGGGGGTTCAGAGCCACCTTAAATTTTCGAAAATTTAAGGTGGCTCTGAACCCCCTTCGTAGAAATTTTTTTAACTCTGCAAAAAGTTGCATCTTATCATGCTGATTACAATTCCATAATAAAAAATGGGGGTCACCGAGCTCGTTTTTGAGTTATAAGCGCTTAAAGCTGAAATTAAGGGTGTTTTTAGCAGGTTATGGTGTTGCTATGGTTACCTATTGTGTGACGAAAATAATACCAACGTGTTCACCAATGATTGGGCATTTTTTTGATACCATGATTGTAGCATCAACTGATAAAGGGTGGTAATAATGACCCATCAAAATCTACGTCTTGGAAAGTGCTGGAAACTGCTTTGAGCCACCTTAAACCTGGATTAGAGTTAACAGGCTTCCTAAAAACCCGGCTCTGTTTTCGACAAGTAAACCTGACGTGAGCCCGCGATCTAGTCGAAAACCAGCACTTGGTCAGCGGTCAACTTTAATAAAACACGTGACCTCGATGAGCTATAAACTTGAGCCCGAGATATAATCGCGTGATACTGGTCAGCGGATAACTTAATTTGACAGGTGTCAATTGATCATAACATGATGTCATATATCAAAAATGTACATGGTAAACTAAGGCTGCATGTCTCTGTCAACCTATTATTTGGAGTATGGCCGCCATGTTGCGCTACTCCACCACCGCCACCGCCGCCGTCTTCGTCGTCGTGCGTACGCGCCCACGAGAACTACCGCTAGCCACGATAACATGAGAAAATCAATTCATGGGTTTCCTTTACTTCCCTACATGGGTATGGGGCTCCGCTTGGCGGACCTTCTGGCCGCCGGAGCTCCGCTACTAGAAGAGAAAATTTAAGATTCAACGAAATCCCTGAGTCAGAAGATGAAAACTGTAAAGCTATTATTTACGATGTCATTTCAAGCCTCGGTGTCAACACCTCTGAAATCCGGTACCATGCAGTACACAGGGTCGGAAAGAAGGCCGAAGATAGATGCAGACCAATTATTGCCAGGCTCGTTTGTTGAGAAGACGAAGACCGCGTTTGGGTTGAAAGGGGTAAGATTAAGCAATCCACTACCTATTCCGACGCGTATATAACGGAGGATTAGGCCAGAGCCATTCAAGAAGAAAGGAAAAAGTTAATAAAAGCGATGATTAAAGCCAGAGATGATAATGGGCCTAAAAACGCTAAAGTTAAAGGTAGATTTCTTTATATCAACAAGGACAGGTACGATCATGAGAATATTCCTGGTTTCCTGAAATAATTCAATATTTTGGTCATAGCTAATTTGTTTTTCCTATGCAAATCTCATGTATTTTTTGAAAGAAATGAAATAAATCCCCGAACGAAAATAAGAAAAAAAATTATCGCCTTTAGGTTGCAGAAAACTTTTAATTCTCTCCAGTTTCGGTAATTAACACCTCTGAAATACGTTGGGATTTAAGTCTAACAAGGCGGTTTTTTATATGTTAATAAGTTCTGTGTCGTCCGTATTGTTTTCTTGCAGTTCGTCAGCTCAAAACACGTTATTTCTATTCATCAGCTTTCCCTTCGGTTCCCACATGGCTTGCTCTTCTTCGCTTTCCTGTCTTTTGTTTGATTCACTCAATCACTCAATTCACTCAATGTGCGAGGTTTAGGAGAACAATTAAAAAGGAGAGAAATTTTTAACTGGTTAAGAGCAAAAAATTACTCAATTTATCTACTCCAGGAAACTCATAGTGCAGTAAACACCAATCCTGTATGGTCCTCGGAATGGCCCTCAAATCCCTGTTTACCTCATATTCCACCTCCAGCGGAGGAGTTGCTATCCTCTTCAACAATATAATTTTACTTTTCAACTTCAGAGATCTTTTTTAGATAATACGGGCAGATTTATTATATGTGATATTAAAACTAACGAGGTCGAAATGTAGATGGTATAACGAGGGGGAAAAGAATACGAAATATTTTTTAAACCTTGAAAAAAGACATTATAAAAACGGCGTAATCAGCCAACTAAAGATCGATGACGACAAATTTGTCACGTCTGATAAAGACATCTTGAATGCCTGTGAATCCTTCTACAAAAATATTTGCAGCCCTAGTTTTCAACGTGGTGTTTGCAAGGAAACTCAAAACATCTTCTTTCGGCTAAGACGAATCAAAATATGCTAACTTCATAGGACAAAGAAAAATGCGAGGAATGTTTACAAGCTCTAAAAGACATGAGCCTCAACAAAACGCCAGGCTCTGATGGGCTGGCCGTAGAATTTTACAAGGTGTTCTGGAGCGACACATCTGATCATCTTTTAAATGCCCTTAATTACGCCTATCATAAAGGACAACTATCAGTCAAAAACGGGGAGTAATAAAGTTAATACCCAAAAAAGATGCAGAGCCCTACTATGTAAAAAACTGGCGACCGATAACCCTTTTGAATTGTAACTGCAAAATAGCAGCAAAAGCTATTGCAAACCGTCTCAGAAATGTAATCCCCAAGATTATCAATAACGATCAGACTGGCTTTCTCAAGGGCAGATTCATTAGCGAAAATATAAGATTAACTGATGGCATAATAAATCACACTGAGTCAAACAAAATTCCTGGGTTACTACTGTTTTTAGACTTTGAAAAAGCTTTTGACACCGTGGAGTGGCCTTTTCTTTGGAAGACACTGGACTCGTTTAATTTCGGACCATCCATTACAAATTGGATCATGCTTTGCTATCAGAATATAGAAAGTTGTGTTTTAAATAACGGGTGGGCAAGTAATTTCTTTGCACTTGAAAGAGGTGTCAGACAAGGCTGCCCCCTTTCCCCCTACATCTTTCTACTCTGTGTAGAAATATTAGCGGAAAGAATTAGGACAAACAAAGATATAGAGGGAATTTTTATCAAAGGACACGAAATTAAAATTAGCCAATATGCCGACAACACCACACTTGTTGGTCAGAAAAATCTCTTACTTGTGCTCTGCTTGATTTGAAATTGTATAGTACTATATCTGGCCTGAAACTCAATAATAAAAAGACAGAGGCACTTTGGATCGGCTCTTACACCGGTCGTGTTGATCAGCTCTGTCCCGAAAAGAATTTAAATGGCATACCATTCAACCGTTTGTTTGACAGCAGCTGAAATCTGCGAAGAGACTCAAGTATTCTTAAAGCTGAATCTGTTGACCACTCACATCCGACTAGTTCTAGACATGCAAATTATTTTGCCGCCCTGAGAACGGCAAGTGCATGTCGCGAAAGACAATGGCATTCTGCGCGATGTTATGTAACAAACTAGACAGAGGCCATGTGAGATCCTTTTTTTCTAAGTTTTTGACCTGACGAACTTATCATTGATTCCTTTTGACAATACATAATCATGTTGTGAATAAATTAAAGTAATGTTAGTAATGTAGTAATACAGCAATGTAGTAATGTAGTAATGCAGTAATGCAGTAATGCAGTAATGCAGTAATGCAGTAATGCAGTAATGCAGTAATGCAGTAATGCAGTAATGCAGTAATGCAGTAATGCAGTAATGCAGTAATGCAGTAATGCAGTAATGCAGTAATGCAGTAATGCAGTAATGCAGTAATGCAGTAATGCAGTAATGCAGTAATGCAGTAATGCAGTAATGCAGTAATGCAGTAATGCAGTAATGCAGTAATGCAGTAGTGCAGTAATGCAGTAATGTAGTAATGTAGTAATCTAGTGATGCAGTCATGTAGTAATGTAGTAATGTAGTAATGTAGCGAGGTAGTAATGTAGTAGTATAGTAATGTTGTAACGTACTTTAAAAAAAAGACCAAACAATCTTGATGTAGCACTGAAGAACAATGAATAAAGAGCAGTAACAATTTAAAAAACAACAACAACAACAACAACAACAACAACAACAAAAAAGGAAACGTTGAAAACCAGAAAAGAGAATTTTGAAATCTGGAATACAGCCACTTATGGAATCCGGAATCCACGGATGTGAAATCCGGAATCCACAGACATGGAATCCGGAATCCAAGACTCTCTTGGATTACCTTACATGGGGCAAAATAGACGACATCTTCATGATATGGATGCATTCTGTTGACGAACTTTATGCTTTTACCTCTTACTTTGACAGCATTCACCCCACCATTAAATTTACATTCAATCATTCATTTACATCTTTACCCTTTCTTGATGTTAACGTTTTTGTCGATAACGGCGATATCAGGACTGACCTTTATACCAAAGCCACTGACAAACATCAATACTTGCTACATTCTTCGTCACCCACAACATACCAAAAGAGCTTCAGTATTCCATTCAGCTTAGCTCTTCGACTTCGTCGTATCTGTTCCTCTGACGAGACTTTCAAACAATGTTCTAACGAACCCAAATCTTACCTCAACAAACGCGGATATAATTTATCTTTGCTTAATCAAGAAATAGCACGCGTACATAACATCACTCGTACTCAAGCTCTTAACCCCAAAGGCACTCCCACTACTAATCAGCCACAACGGGTACCCCTCGTCATAATAATCCAGTTCTTCGCTACGTAGCATCTCCCCGTTGCACTAACGTTTTCAAAGCTAAACCCTTTGTTGCCTTCCGACGGTCTAACAACCTTAGTAATATATTAGTTAGTGCTAAACTTCATAAACCGTCTACCACTACTAACGATTTAAGGCGAGCCTCGCGGCTCTTTCCATTGTGGCAACAACTGCGTAACACGCAATTACATAAACGACGGACTTACTAAGTATACATTTAATTATACCGGTGAAACTAGATTTATTAATTATCACATTGACAGACTCCAAAAACGTTATCTACATGATACAATGTAACCACTGTCACAAATAATACATAGGAGAAACCAAATGTAGACTTAAAGACCTCTTCAACGAACATTGCAGACCTGTTGCAAACTAA
>JAHPZR010046723.1:0-35269 GCA_019787425.1 Platygyra sinensis | reverse complement strand
AGGGGGGACCTTTCGTTAGATTATTTGACCCATGTTTGTGGTTTAAATTAAGATTAGCTCAACTTTTAACAACTTTTTTGGGTGGGTTGAGACGAAGGAAACTTAATGTTATACTACCAGATTTCATATTTTTAGTTTGCATCCTCTGGTAAAGAGCCAATATATTTTCTGTTCACTTAATTACTTAAAAGTCACGACAAAGTTTCTAATGCTTTGTATAATTAATTAGGGTCAAATATTTTTTTTTTTTTTTTGAAATTTTACCTGTATACAAAATCTAAAACAATGTTGGCGAAAAGATTCTGCAATCTATGGACTTTCACCAGAAAGTGAACACTAACTATGTTGAAACAAAATACTTTTATTGATCTGTGTGTGTTTGTGCAGTCTGAACAGAACATTGTGGCATCATTTGATAGAAAAGGAGAATACATCGAGCAGAGGGAATTCAAAGAGGCAAGGTGAGTGATGATGTCACACGCACGAGGAGTGGTATGTCGCTGTGGCAGAGTCCAGATTCTAAAAATTTCAAGGATTTTTAGTTTCTACAAGGCAGTAAAGGGGTTATCATGTTGAATAGAGGTCATCTCAGCCATGCTACATGTACTTGGAGGGAGCCCAGCATGGCTGAATGGTTTAAGGTGCTGGATTTGAAATATGGAAGTCCCTGGGCTCAAAATGGCCCCCACCCATACTTCGTATCTGGATTTGTTACTCGCTGGTCAATGACTCATGTTGTAGCTACAGTGTAACTGGTCTTGCCTCCCACCAGTGGCTGTTTTGTTATATTTGTGCATTACAGTGGTTAATATTTATTTACAATGTCCCCCGAGTTAGCGCAACAAGTGCAAAATTACATGCAACACTTAAATAAAGTTATTGTGTAATTATTGTCATTATCATTATCAATAAAGGATTGTCATTGTCATATATCATTGTTAGCTATCTATCTATTATTGTGTTTCATTTCCAATTACAATTGTAGCTGCTACTGGGACAAAACTTTATCCAGCTTATGAGTGGCATGGTGGATCTACTGTAATATTTGTGCGGGGGAGACAATCAAAGTAGGCAGGGTTATAGTTGCATAGTGGTTTGATGCCCAAGAACATTCTTTTTTTTTATTTCGTTATGGGTAGAAGAGATTTAAAACCCATCCAGGGGGCAGAAGTACAACCTGTCACTTTGTGCAGAAATAATTTATGAAATGTAGATAGAATTTTCGAAAACTTTCCACAAATTGACTCTGCCTTGTAATTATACTTCGTTCTTGTGAGGGCCTGGTGATTGATGGAAGAGACTCATGAAGTAAGGTTCAGTTGACTCTGAAAAGTAGATAGAATGTAACAAAAAAGGGACATGTGAAATTGAGAAAATCATATCATACTCAAGTTGTCGAAATGTGAGTATGATTGGGCAGCTATCAATAAATCTCACCAAACTATTATTTCGCAGTTCTTTCACTTATTAGCTTTGCTGCAATTAGGAATGACCCCATGCAAACACTGGAATTATGTTGTTACAGAAGGTCCCCATACCACACTCTCCCTCGGAACGTTTTTTTTGGTTTGAAGGCTCCTACCCCTCTTTCCCTGCGTTTTAGCCCTTTCACATTCGGTCATACCCCTGGAAAATTTCAAGTGGACCATTAACAAGCTGGTGATTTCACATCAGCTTCTTGTAATTATTTCAAAGTGCTACTACAACCAAAAAACAATTATTTTTTTCTTTGGATGTCCAAAACTTGATGTTAACTAAAGCACGAACTAACCAAGGTTTCAAGTTCCGAGTTTAAGAAGGACACCTGTTCATTTACACTGAAGTTCTGTAACTTATGGGTCTGACCATTACTAACTTTAAAATCTTGAGAGAGCTGGGTCGAGGAGAAAATTACGTCAAAGACTCACTAGTTTAAGAAGGCAATGCGTGTGTATGTGGCTGAATTAATATGTAGCACAGGAGTTTTGGGCTTTCAGACTTTTAAACCCGTGTTTTGCATGTATAATAAATTGCATTTAGATGCTGAAATTTTAAGCTAGTGAGTAAATCATTTTCTCTAGATCCAACCCTCTGAGGTCTAATCAGTCAGTTTTGAATGTGAGTAATGGTAGACTGTGAAATCCAAAACTTACACTCAAAATAAACAGCCTTTGGATAAAACTCAAAGCTCAAAACTTTGCCAGTTAGGTGTTAAGTGAACATGCTTTCAAAATCTGAAGGAAAAAAGGAAATGATTTTTTGATCATAGTACCACTTAAAACTTTGATTGGTTTATTGGATTTTCCATGTCCATTGTGATTGTCTAGAGTGATTACTTACCGGTAACTGGTTTTGGTTTAGAACGGTTTTCATTTGGGTGTCAAAAAGTATTTGGTTTTGCAGTTTCTACACTACATGATTGGCTTAAAAAATTCGCGCCACTTTTTCATCCAATCAGAAGTACAACCAAAACCAATCGTGATGCATTTGCATGCATTTTCCCACGCTTTGCGTCAGCTACCTGTAATTACTTCGAGTTTTGATTGGTTCACTGTATATTGTCTGTGTTCTTTGTGATTGGCTAGAGTAATTACTTTGGTTTTGGTTTTACGACACTCAATTGAAAACCACTCTATGACACTCAATTAAATTTAACCACTCCTATTTGTCAAGTGACTTACAAGTACCAGAAATACCTAAATAGATAGTATCATGATTACAATGACATTTCTTTGTTTTGAACCATTTACCAGGTAGTAACCTCATTTAGAATCCAAACAGGAACAAGTGCTAACACAGCTATCAAGGCAATAGAATTTGCCAGAAGAGGCAGGTATGTTTATAAGAATTTAATGAATCTTCTTCAAAGTTATAATACTATAAGTTTGGTGTGGACTAACCTGGAGAAAATTTGCACCACACTCTGGCAGAGTAGCTGCAATACTCCGACATTGATTTTCTCATGGGCGTGCCACAAAGAAGACTGAAGGCTGTCCCTTACCAGCAGACTATGAGTGGTCTCCCTTTAACTCAGTTCATCATGCATGATGCAAAAGAAAACTGGGAGACAAAATGGCAGCATTTTATCCTGCCATTTTTTTTTCGCATGCATGCCAGACTAAGCATTTCATGCAGCCATTTTTTTTTCGCATGCATGCCAGACTAAGTGAAAGAGGAACTACTCATAGTTAACTTACAAGTCATTGCACGTCGTTGTCATCTTTACCTGACCTTACGTTTTTCTTTGCAGTGCTTTCTTAATAAACTCACAGGACAGAATCATCAGGGTGTTTGACAGTCAGATTGTGCTATCATGCCGAGGAACTGAAGGAGCGGAGCCTGAGCCAATACAGAAGCTTCAAGATCTTGTTAACAGGTGATTGTTCAGGACTGTCATAATTTTTTTGTCACCTGTAGCCTTGTTCTCCACACCCATATAGCAAAATTTGTTACTTTCTGGGTAAATTCTATCAATAACAGGCAATTTCACATGTAGCATCAAGGGAAATTCAAGCATATGCAGCCATAACAGGTTCTATGGGTTATGGCCCAATGACAGCCCTGTTGTCAAAAGACCAATTTCGATATATTAATAACCACATGTACAGTGTGCATTTATGAAGCAACTCCCCTTTCCATTCGTCATGAAGAAGTTATCCCAAATTTACTGAATGAGTTTGCAGCGTGTTTGTGATACACTGTTCTTGTAAATATTAGTTTTGCAAGCAAGCCAGGTGAAGAATATTGACAAGCATGCATATGGAATGAAATTATCTGTTCTGAACACCATTGAATAACATAGTGGAGTTCAATTGAGGGTTGTAAAACCAAAATTATGAACCAATTACTTACCAATTAGAGTACTCAGCCAATCTCAAACTGTGGTAATACAATGTTGAGTAACCAAACCCAAAACCAAAGAAATTGCCTGATTACTTTGAGACTGAATTGAAAAAGCTCTCTTTGTGTCATCACCAAAAGAGTTTTCCGTTAGTATGTTGTGGTATACTAATTAACGCCTGATCTCATCATTGTTTTACCAGAACGCTGTGGAAAAAATGTTGTTTCTCGGGTGATGGAGAATATATCTGTGCAGGTAAGCTTCACGTATCTTATTGCTTTACTGATGCTGTTATTTCAACCCTGAGCAGTTGGGGCTTGTTAGGCCCTATCTTAAATACCTTTCAAGTCAAGTCACAGAAGACAGATCTAGTGAAGGTAAATGAAAATTAATATCCAGCTTAGTGGGTGATCAGAGCAGGCCCACTCTGTAGTATTAAAAGACTTTATTCAATTTGGTACTCTCCTTTTTGGAGAATGGGGTAGACTGCTGGCAGGTGGTTTTGTCTCTCAACCTGGTCTTTTAGACAAGTGATTAGCCATTTGCACAATCAAACGCAGTATGGCAGTGGCCGATGTCTTGTCCCATTCTCCTTTAGGGTAAAGCATCTCACCTCATAACCCCCGCTGAATTTCAAGAGAAGAGAAAAACAGAGTGGCAGCAGTCTAAGAATGGTGTTATCATACTGAATGGAAATTCTTGCTAAAAGGTCCCACACTACATGTACCAGAATACCTCTATGGAGGGATAGATAATGTTTAGATTGTCCAAACGTTTACATATTTGGGTGCTGGACAAAAGAAGAGTCACTTGCCAGGTGTCTTGAGATCTTAGTATTTGAGACACTCATTGCTTGCCTTGGGCTAGAACTCTGTAAAATATCCTCAACAGTTTTGAAGGTTTGACAGCCAAATATCACGGGAAACACAGGCAGTAATCATCATGTTAACTTGCTTGCATCTAATCTTGGAGCAATTGGTTTCATAATTTTTTATGCAGTACTGGGAAGTGTAAGAACCATGGGAGATGTTATTTTTAATCACAGATTATTGTGTTGTATTGTGTTAGGATCATCTCGGACACATGCACTCTACATCTGGGAGAAGGGAGTGGGAAATTTAGTCAAAATCCTTCATGGAACAAAGGGCGAGCTGTTATTGGAAGTAGTGGTAAGGCAGTCATCCTCTTAATAACATTGCTGTGTTATGGTCTTGCTTGCCCCATGGCACATGCGGGGACAGATGATGATGATGATGATGATGTGTTTATGATAACTCACTAGCCAAAGTTTCTTATAACATTTGCCTCTTTGGTGTTTTCAAGATCAGTTAAAAGTGAAAAAGATTTGATCCTGATCTTTTCACATCTATTTAATACAAATGTAAAGGAGCGTGCAGATTTACCAAATCTCTGTTTTTCATTTCCCTTTAGTCTTTGGTTGTTCTTGTATAGTTCTACAATCTCAATCCTTGACTAACACTAGACGGCCTCAAACCGACTAATTTGACTAACAAAAGACGCATCGAAATCGACCAATGACTGGTGATAAACTTAACGCGAGTCTTTCAGCCAATACTATCATGGCTTAACTGACCAATCGCTTTCGACGGACCAGACTTATAACATCATCGACTGACAATCGACTCTGAAGATGACTTCCGCTCAGGTTGTCAAAATATCAGTCACCAACAGTTCTTTTCAGAACTACACTCACCCGGACGATTACACAATACGAACTACAAACTCAGTCCCGTTGGAATAACTTGTGTTCTGTTTTTTTTAGTGGCACCCAATCCGACCAATTATAGCCTCGATTTCAAGTGGAGTAGTCTCGATTTGGGCCCAAAATCATGTGGTAAGTTTGCTCACAGAGTGAATGAAATGATGAATTTAATTTCTGAAAGAGGAAAAACCTGCGAACCCCAAAACCCTTTTAGCAAAGAAAAGAAATTCGTTCTCTGAATGAGCGAAGGAGGAATGAGAAGATGTAGAAACAAGCCCAGGTCACAATATTTTGAACACTCAATTTCCGAAATATTTTAGATTGCCCGAAGCAGTATTTGTTATCCGACTGTACAGAATTTGTTCAAATATTCCTTACGGTTAGTGACTAATACTGTGCCTTCCAATGCATGCTAAAAAGATGTTTCTTCAACCAGCGTACGTGGGGTTTGAGTGGATTTTTCTTTCTCATTTCTGCTTTTTTTTCCGAGGGAAGGGGTGGGTTTGCTTGTCTTGGTAATTGTGATTGACAGTTGTGTTAAACGCAATCATTTTCTGAGTTCGTTTGTTATTGAAAGGTGCGCTAAACTGAGAGTTAAAGACAATTTTCACTTGATGGCTGGTGTCTGTCTGTTTTACACAGGAAAACTGGAGCGCATTTTGCACCAGATTTAAAGAGCTGGACGAAAATGTAGAATATGAAGAGAAAGAAAATGAATTTGACATAGTAAGTGTATGACAACATTATTTTGCATAAACCCAAGGATGTGTTCACAGGCTGGAACTGATCATTCAAGGACTTTGTAGCGAAAGGAAGCTAGTGTTCCCTGCGTCTTTAACTCTGGTCGAGAGGTGCAAGTTCGGGTACTTACCGGGGTCATTGTACTATTTTCTTGAGAAAAATCCTTTTCATTGGCTCGATTATCCGACCGCTTTTCGTGAAAGGAGAACACGCTGCCTCTTTCCCCGAAGTCTCTTCTCGGGAGGAACGGAGACCGGACTCGAGAGAACGACGAAAATCTTTTTTTAAGTAGATACTCGCGAATTGTTAAGCATGTCAAGGTTTTGGCAACACTGCACTGCTTCTTCATGCTGCGGAAACAAGAGTTAAACTGGTCTGAAAAGAGTTTTTGCATTTTTTAATTATATTTTGAAACACAAGTTAGTATGATGTGGTGAAAACAGAACCATCGGTACGCAAAACAAAACGCGGATAACGGCGTGAAACCAATCAGAACTCGAAACAAAACTATACAAACTAGCGTCAAGCGCAGGGGAAAACATGCAACGGATGCCAAGGCGGGAAAATGCCCTTTTGGTTTCGGTTTTCGGTTTGCATGTTGCCCGAGAGTGTTGAGAGTTATTCACAGAGCTGTTGTTGTTTGTCTTTTAGGAAGATGAGGACGAAGAAGCCGAGGTGCCTTCCGAAACGGAAGCAGGGGAAGAGGATGAAGTCGATGTGTGTGCGGTAGAAAGAATTCCAGCTCTGTGTAGCAGGTACAAGGCTCAAACAACAGCGTTATTTATAACGTTGCGCTTATATAACGCGCGCTGTGATTGGTTGTGTAGTCGTTTTAAGTTAAGCAACTGGACGTTTTACGTGAAGTAAACGCAATTCTGAAGTATCATTGTATTTTGGTAAAATTGTTTTATAACAAAGCAGAAAACGGCTGCTTGTTGTTCACACAGCCCAATGCAAACACTAGGAGAGCTTGCGTGAATTTAACAAAAACGTATGTAAAAGTTAAAACGTTCGCATACGGCTCGGCATTAGTTTACGGCAACTATTGTTTAACTTTTTAGTACTGTATTTCTTTCGAATGCTTGGTGCAAATCGTCTTATGTTAAATGTTGCAGCGACGAAGAGAACGATGAAGATCTGGACTCGATTTACTACCTTCCCGTAGCACCTGAAGTTGACGACCCTGAGGAGACTGGATGGACTCAGGAGGTGTGATGAATTTAGGTCCCTTTTTTAAACCCCCTTTATGAAGTGCTCTGGGGTCTTTCCCATTGTGAGGTTACAAATTTTTACCCGAAGATACAGATTAGTAGTACGATTTCAGAAACGTTTCCCGTAGGTCCTGTAGATTCGTGGCGTGCTCCATTTTAAACCCTCTGCTCACAACAGAGTTGTAATTTTGGGAGGGCCAGCAATTCAAAGTCTGTTCTTTTTGAATTCGCAGAACGAAATTCACGTCCATGATCCCGAACACAAGAGGCGCACTTCTCAGGAGACTGGAGCCGAGTCTCAGAGAAAAAAGGTCAAGGTGATAGACATCCGTCATAGTTCAAGTGAGTTTCACCACGACACCAAGAACCTTGGTAAGTTAAACTGAATTTTTTTTTCTTTTACTTCCGCTATCATGGGGAAAGGTGGGAGGTTATAATTATCCACGAATCCCTTCAAAGGGACTTTCTTTCCGATCTTTTATTGACAGCAGCGAGCAACCTTACCCTGCCATCTCTATCTCGCAGGGTACACCATGCGAAAAAGCCCGGGTTAAAAGTTTTACCTGTATAACTCGATAGAAACACAGAACATGCACGAGCTGCCTTACAAAACGATGACTCAGGCAAAGAGAATTTACGCTTTGATAATGGATTCGGAAGTAACCGAGTGACTTTCTAATTTTTTTTTTCTCTCGGTGTTTTCTAACAGGAAAATGAAGACATTTTCTCCGAGTTGCTTTCGAGTTATAGAGCACTTGTGAATGTTTGAAAGAACTCAGAAGAGTTGTGGAAACACTTGATAACTTTCTCTGTTCTCGTTAACTGTCCGCATGACAATTTACTGGCTTTTCTGTAGGAGAAATGAGATCTCGATCTCTCTCGGATGAAATCATAGTAGTCGAAATAGTGATACCTTGTGACTCTTTTTAAGGTTGTTTTATCCCGCAGCTGCTTTATGGTGAGTGAGCTCGACTTCGGATCAAGCGGTCTGGGTTCGAGCCCTGGTCGGAGACATTGTGTTTTGTTCTTGGAAAGACACTTAACTCTCACAGTGCCTCTCTCCACCCAGGTTTATAAATGCGCACCGGCGGTTTTAATGCTGGGGGTTACCCTGCGTTGGACTAGCATCCCATCCAGGGGGGAGTAGAAATACTCCTTGTCGCTTCATGCTACAGAAACCGCGATAAGCTCCGGCCTGATGGGCCACTTGGCTCGAATGCAGACTTAACCTATATCTCCGTATCACTTGCCGATCATGCAATCACCTTCTACTTCTGCTTCTTTCCGTTTTTGTTTTCTAGGAAAGCACAGAATATCTCCCGCGAAGAGAGAATCTCCATCTGTGGAGGCGCCTGCCGCAGAGATAGATCCTGTTACCGCTGTACCAAGTACACTCGAGCCTGAATTGTCAACGGACTTAGACACGGACTCGGCCTTTGAATAAGACCATACCATGCTGGAAAAACATCGAACCTACTATCCCAAAACAGAGGAGAACCTTTCCCTTGAAACGAAGGAAATGCTTTCACATGTTTTGAAATAACACACAAAATGCTTTCACAAGTTGAAACAGGAAATCACTTCCGTATTGAAACAACACGAGAAGCGCTTTCTACATTGAGCCAATAAGTAGGCGCTTTTAACTCTGCCTGTTGATTTGCCCGGTTTCTGAAAACAATGGAATACTTGAAAAGAAAGAATTTAAATTATATGACAACTCCGTATAAAGACGCTTTTTGTTGCGGATAACATGTAAAGAGAACTTGTAGATAACATCAAGCAAAACATACGTATTTTCATTCTCAGGGACATCTCTGTGGAAAACATTTATTTGTTGTACTTTCTCTTGCTTTGCTGTCTTACGTTTGTTTTTACATAATCCTGTATGATGATGTAATCGAAATACTGCCTTAAGAGGGGAGGATGGGGGAAGGTGTCAGGAAAAAGGGAGCACCGTAACTGAGCAGTAAACATTTAAACATACATTATGAAATTCGAGAATGGTTTGCTAGGGTAAAGCTTGTACTGCTGAAGCCAACATATCACTTTTGGTTAATGGACGGGTGCTTTACCGAGAGTAACACTGAGCTTATCAGCACTTGGAGTTGATTAAGGTTCATTAACTGTTAAAGAGGATTAAAAAAAAACTGACGCTTCGTACATTACCACGGATAGGACAACATTTTTCATTTTACAAAGCATGTTTCGACATTCCTGTCATCTTCAGTTGGTTATACATATGAATTTTTACCGTATACATGATAACGTTATAGAATTAAGCCATAAGATTTAGGTTAAAATTTGAATATTGGAATACACTGGGAACAAAGGACTCCGCGTGCAAATGCTCAAAGAGGAGGGGGGGGGGGGGGGGGCGCAAATTAGTATGTATTTGCCCGCTAAGCACCCCATGATTCTCAACTTGCGCAAATCCAATAATACACGTCTTTTGGTTCTGTCTTGGTGTACCGGTTCACAAGGGAATAACCATTGTTCTTTCTTTGTTCAGGCTTATAAGTGTGCAAACAATTTAGCTGCTGAATACTTATGTGCTAAGCTTAAAAAACGATCTTCTATACATAATCGCACAACTCGTAATAATGACAAGTTCGAAATCCCATCATTCAGGTCAGCCTCCGGCCAACGGACCTTCGCCTATAGAGCAGTATCCCTGTGGAACATGTTAGACGAAGACCTGAGAAACGCTACAACTGTAAAGGCCTTTAAGAAAGCCATGAAACTTGTAATGAATGAATGAATGATTGAGCGACAGTTAGAATTTAACAATATTGGCTTGTTGGATGTAGCTTGCATTTGCATTTTTATTTGTAAATAGGTACTGAAAAACCCTTTTGGGAGTATTTATTCAAGTTTATTATTATTATTATTATCATTGGTCAGCTGTTGTGTATTGTTTGGTCCTTTCTAGCGGCTCTTGTGAACCGGTACACGAGGACAGAACCTCTTTTTTACCCCAAAAATTTTGCATAATCATTGTTTACAATTTCTCCTGGGACACGGGGATGTCCCAAAAGAAATCTAAACCTATGGGAATTTTTTGGGGTAAAAGAGGTGTATTATAGGACTTGTGCAAGCAGAGAATTCTTATTTGAAACTAGAATTCAAAATGGCTGCCGTATCGCTGAAAAACCGTTCGTGACTAGCGGTGGCCTTTTGTTCCACTTCTGACGTCATCACCCATGGCCAAAGTGACATCACTTATACCGATGATACCCAGATCAGAGTGATTGGGTCAATTAAGCATGAAATAAGCAGATTGGTGATAATTTGTCCCATGTCCAGGCTCAATTTGTCAAAAAAGTATCAATAGGTTAAACTGACACGCCACTTACCCGCCCCCTACCGAAGTCAACATGTGAACGCCCTACAAAATTTTCAATACGGTAACTACATTCTGACAGAAAAAAACAACAGCGACACGAGACGGACTTATTTAAGGCGAGGCGAGGTGCGTACAAAATTGTCCAGAATAAACAAAACGACAAATTACACGCCGTTTTTTGAGTACTCCCAAATACGCTATACGCTGAACTTGGTTATTTCACTTTGCTGTGGTTGATGTCTTTTTTTGGCTGAGGACAGCTAAGAATTATACATACTAGTTACGCAACGCTTTCGAGTGGTGTACTCAATGGATATATATATATCTTTTTAGACGTTTTGTTGTGTAGTATCGCTGAGTATTTTTAAGAGTTGTGCCGTATTTTGGCGAGCCCGTAGGGCCAGTCAAAATACAAACAACGAGTAAAAATTCTCAGCGATACCACACAACAAAACGGCTTATAAGAGATTTATTATCCAAAACGCCAAATTGGTATGTTCGTGCGAGCGAATTTCGTGGATGTTTATTCACAGGTAGCCCAAGCTCTCTTGTTACCGTCAACATGACATTGCATAATGGCGTTATTATAAGAGTTTGTATGGGAAATACATCGATCCTACGGAATAGTTCAAAATAAGGGGAAAAAAATAATAAAATCGACTTACCTTTTCTTGTTGTGTGTATAACTTCTGTTTCCATGGCGTTTGGAGGCGTTTTAGAGCGATTCTAGCGAGATTTAGCTTCTCTGTATTCCTCTCTATTATATATTATATTTAAGGAATTATATAAAGAGAGGAATACAGAGAAGCTAAATCTCACCAGAATCCCTCTAAAACGCCTCCAAACGCCGTGGAAACAGAAGTTATACACACAACAAGAAAAGGTAAGTCGATTTTATTATTTTTTCCCCTTATTTTGAACTATTCCGTAGGATCGACGTATTTCCCATACAAACTCTTATAATAACGCCATAACGCAATGTCATGTTGACGGTAACCAGAGAGCTTGGGCTAGCTGTGGTTTATTACAGGGAATGCGTGACAGAAGCATGCGAAGTGGAACGGAATTGGCGCGAGAAATCCAGCTAACTGATTGGTCAACGACAGGAAACCTGTCTAACGGTCCACTGGAGTACAAATACCGCGTGATATTTGTACTCGTCTCAAGCGTTATTTGTATTCTGCGAAGTGCAGTTGGATAATAAAGCATCATATAACCATCTCATATCCAACAAGCGCGAGTAGATTAAAAACGCACCCAAAATATGGAAAAGTAGACTAAAAATAAAAACGCCCCCAAAAGCTGAAAATTCCTTTCAGGTGCGTGCTTTTTTTTCAAAGCACAGAATCTTAACGTGTGATGCTTTTCTTTTGTTCAAAGCATATTTTTCACGGCGGGAATGAATTTTAATGAATGCAAAGATATATAAAGAAGTGTAAAATGGCACACCCATTTTAGCGTCGGTTGCAGTTGAATTGAAGGCAAGGACGGAGACATGTTAGTGGATGTGCTCCCTTCAGGCAAGTCCGTATTTTGTCCATCTTATGTGCCCTTATTCAACTAGTTGTTTTCATTGCATGCATTCTTCGGTGACACCGAAGATTGTACAGAAAATGCGAAGTTGAAATACCGAATAGCAATCTTTTTCTTGTGAGGCACTAAATATTATTTACATTTGAACACTGAGCCCTGTTTAGAATGTTTGTTGAGAGCTTGATTATCTGTTTGGTATGCAATTTGGCTTTATCATTCGCAATTTGTCTCGTCCACTCGGAGTGTTACCTTGTACACTCTTTTCTACCTTGCGATAAGAACAGAAGTTACCCACCGCCTTTGCTCTGACATGAAGAGAACAGTTCTGTAGTTTATATCAAAACCTTTATCTAACCTCCAGTCCGTTCCCACATTTTACCACTTTGTTGGCAGGAGCTGACCAGAGGCAGCAAAAATCGCACTGGAGTGACAGCCATCAATCACCTGAATTCAAATGAAGTGATGGACTCCGAGCAAGCTCCGTGTTAGCATCAACAACTCGACTGAAGTTCAGATAAGTATAGATCACAATTTTCGCTAGATTAGGGGCATTCAGACGTCTCATTAGATCTAGAACTGGTTTGCAATTAAACAAAGGGATATGATAGATATTAAAAAGAGTGAATGTCGCTGTTAATTTTACCTTGCGGCTGCGTAATTTTACTGAATTTTAGTGGACGTGTCTCTGCCATAGGATTTGTGTTTGGACATATTTTTGGTTGCAGTTAACCCAGGAGACAAATGTGACTGGCTAAATTTACCTTTTCTCTTTCTCAAGGGGCGTTGCGCTGAAAAAGAAGCTTAGTTAGAACCTTTGGTTTATCTCCCAAATACAGGAATTTGTAAACTCGTGAGGTATTGTTTGTTTGTTTGGTTTTTTTTTGAGGTATTGTTTACTTGTTTGCCAACAGAAGTGCAATTGGCTTTTAAAACAGTTCTTTGATTGGAAAAATTAAATGAAGAAAATTGATCTCGATGGTTGCAAGCATTGAATATTGCTATTAGGGAGTTTAAGATAACCACGACGGCAACGGCAACAGGAACGTCGCTAAACAAAAGGTTTAATGAGCAGAACAATGGCTGTGCACGTGCGTTATGAATCTGTACATTTCTTTGCCGTCCTCTACAAAACAACATGAAATGATCAAATTCTGCGTTGTCTGAAGAACGTGAACTACGTAGGCTATTTTTTTAAAATTCTATTTCAAAGTCATCGCTGTGTTTCAGATTTAGTTTCCTGTTGGTTTTAACAGTGATAAAAAAGTAATCGACTTGAGAGTATCGCGAAATTCGTAGGTAAAATATAACTCATTTTTTTAATCCACGTTGTCTTCAGCGTCTCCATAGTGCTTCTTAAGGCGGCGAAATACGAGATACAAAAACCATCAACTTGTCGCGCAACAATGTTTGGTTGCAAGTTTTATGTCGATGTTTCGCGTTTTTCACCTTGCGTGATTGACTTGTCGCGCAACAAATAGTTCTGTTGCGGGATGAAGAAAGTTGTTGCGAAAAGTTAGAACAAGCGTTTACTTTGAGCAACTTACCTTGCATCCACACAAAGCAAATCAACCAATCAGTGCGCTGCATTTCGTCAACCCGCAACAAATGTTTTTGTTGAGCGACAAGTTGATCACGCGGGGTGAAAAACGCGAAACATCGACCCAAAACTTGCAACGAAACAATGTTGCGCGACAAGTTGAAGGTTTTGTATCTCGTATTTCGCCGCCTTAAACTCGCTATTAATATCGGATCTGTTGACAGGAAAATTGTTTGCTGGAATGTCGTCTTGGAAATCAAATGCAAATGTATCCGATGGCCTGGCTTCATACTTTCAAGAGGTTGCTTTGAGATGGTTTATTACTTCTATTTTTAGGCATTTAATTGTATATTTTGAGTTATATTTTTAGAGGACCCTCATGAAAACGACCTAGGTGATTGGAGGCCTCCTCTTAAAATCTGATATTAATTATTATTGTTATGTTTACTAGATGATAAAAAAAAAACAAAATTCGCATCTTGATAAACCAATGAAATCGGTGAATTCTCAGATCTCGCGATGGAAAGAAAAGATGTTGAGTTATTTTACCGTAGTTCCTCGAATAGTAGCCGTCCCTCGATTAATCGCCACTATCGAATAATCGTCCCCCTTTGACCGAAATGTTTAAAATAAGCGCCTCCAACGAATAATCGTCCCCTTCTCGTCATTTTCTCTTTTTCTTATCCCTTGCCTCTCAAGTTAAAAATTGATTTCTTGGGTAACAAACAAGCTTTCATTTAATTGTTCACTACTGAATGGTTACAAAAGCACCAGGTTTTTTTTACAGTTTTTTCTATGGTAATGTTCATGTATTTCACTTTTTCCTTTATTGCTTGGTATAATAAACAAAATGTATAGAGCACGACCTCCTGTGATCAATATTTGAAATAATCGCTTTCTTTTCTTTATTTATTTATTTATTACAATTTAATGGCATAAAAAAAAAAAACATTGATACAATAAATAGAGATAAAGCCATAAGGATAGTCTGCAAAAGAGTCGGAGACCCCATACAAGGCAGACCACCTGAAAAAAAAACCCTCCCAAGAACCGTTATAATTTAAGAGATAAAAATTTAAATAATAGATATTAGTATATACACACTCAGTGATCTTGGTGTTTTAAGCAATCTGATTGGTTCGCTATCTCTGGCTAATGAGCATTATTCACCCGCTACCGAGTGAATAATGCGTAAGCCAAACAAAAATAAAGCATACTTTTGAATAAAGCATACTTTTGATTCACACTGATTTGAACGGTGTTTAAGGACCATTATTCTAGACTGTCGCGAGGTATTTACAGAAACTTGAACATGAGAATCTCATGTTCAAGTTTCTGTAAAAAGCTCGCGACAGTCTAGAATAATGGTCCTTAAACACCGTTCAAATCAGTGTGAATCAAAAGTATGCTTTATTCAAAAGTATGCTTTATTTTTGTTTGGCTTACGCATTATTCACTCGGTAGCGGGTGAATAATGCTCATTAGCCAGAGATAGCGAACCAATCAGATTGCTTAAAACACCAAGATCACTGAGTGTGTATATACTAATATCTATTATTTAAATTTTTATCTCTTAAATTATAACGGTTCTTGGGAGGGTTTTTTTTTCAGGTGGTCTGCCTTGTATGGGGTCTCCGACTCTTTTGCAGACTATCCTTATGGCTTTATCTCTATTTATTGTATCAATGTTTTTTTTTTTTATGCCATTAAATTGTAATAAATAAATAAATAAAGAAAAGAAAGCGATTATTTCAAATATTGATCACAGGAGGTCGTGCTCTATACATTTTGTTTATTATACCAAGCAATAAAGGAAAAAGTGAAATACATGAACATTACCATAGAAAAAACTGTAAAAAAAACCTGGTGCTTTTGTAACCATTCAGTAGTGAACAATTAAATGAAAGCTTGTTTGTTACCCAAGAAATCAATTTTTAACTTGAGAGGCAAGGGATAAGAAAAAGAGAAAATGACGAGAAGGGGACGATTATTCGTTGGAGGCGCTTATTTTAAACATTTCGGTCAAAGGGGGACGATTATTCGATAGTGGCGATTAATCGAGGGACGGCTACTATTCGAGGAACTACGGTAAAATAACTCAACATCTTTTCTTTCCATCGCGAGATCTGAGAATTCACCGATTTCATTGGTTTATCAAGATGCGAATTTTGTTTTTTTTTTATCATCTAGTAAACATAACAATAATAATTAATATCAGATTTTAAGAGGAGGCCTCCAATCACCTAGGTCGTTTTCATGAGGGTCCTCTAAAAATATAACTCAAAATATACAATTAAATGCCTAAAAATAGAAGTAATAAACCATCTCAAAGCAACCTCTTGAAAGTATGAAGCCAGGCCATCGGATACATTTGCATTTGATTTCCAAGACGACATTCCAGCAAACAATTTTCCTGTCAACAGATCCGATATTAATAGCGAGTTTAAGGCGGCGAAATACGAGATACAAAACCTTCAACTTGTCGCGCAACATTGTTTCGTTGCAAGTTTTGGGTCGATGTTTCGCGTTTTTCACCCCGCGTGATCAACTTGTCGCTCAACAAAAACATTTGTTGCGGGTTGACGAAATGCAGCGCACTGATTGGTTGATTTGCTTTGTGTGGATGCAAGGTAAGTTGCTCAAAGTAAACGCTTGTTCTAACTTTTCGCAACAACTTTCTTCATCCCGCAACAGAACTATTTGTTGCGCGACAAGTCAATCACGCAAGGTGAAAAACGCGAAACATCGACATAAAACTTGCAACCAAACATTGTTGCGCGACAAGTTGATGGTTTTTGTATCTCGTATTTCGCCGCCTTAAGAAGCACTATGGAGACGCTGAAGACAACGTGGATTAAAAAAATGAGTTATATTTTACCTACGAATTTCGCGATACTCTCAAGTCGATTACTTTTTTATCACTGTTAAAACCAACAGGAAACTAAATCTGAAACACAGCGATGACTTTGAAATAGAATTTTAAAAAAATAGCCTACGTAGTTCACGTTCTTCAGACAACGCAGAATTTGATCATTTCATGTTGTTTTGTAGAGGACGGCAAAGAAATGTACAGATTCATAACGCACGTGCACAGCCATTGTTCTGCTCATTAAACCTTTTGTTTAGCGACGTTCCTGTTGCCGTTGCCGTCGTGGTTATCTTAAACTCCCTAATAGCAATATTCAATGCTTGCAACCATCGAGATCAATTTTCTTCATTTAATTTTTCCAATCAAAGAACTGTTTTAAAAGCCAATTGCACTTCTGTTGGCAAACAAGTAAACAATACCTCAAAAAAAAACCAAACAAACAAACAATACCTCACGAGTTTACAAATTCCTGTATTTGGGAGATAAACCAAAGGTTCTAACTAAGCTTCTTTTTCAGCGCAACGCCCCTTGAGAAAGAGAAAAGGTAAATTTAGCCAGTCACATTTGTCTCCTGGGTTAACTGCAACCAAAAATATGTCCAAACACAAATCCTATGGCAGAGACACGTCCACTAAAATTCAGTAAAATTACGCAGCCGCAAGGTAAAATTAACAGCGACATTCACTCTTTTTAATATCTATCATATCCCTTTGTTTAATTGCAAACCAGTTCTAGATCTAATGAGACGTCTGAATGCCCCTAATCTAGCGAAAATTGTGATCTATACTTATCTGAACTTCAGTCGAGTTGTTGATGCTAACACGGAGCTTGCTCGGAGTCCATCACTTCATTTGAATTCAGGTGATTGATGGCTGTCACTCCAGTGCGATTTTTGCTGCCTCTGGTCAGCTCCTGCCAACAAAGTGGTAAAATGTGGGAACGGACTGGAGGTTAGATAAAGGTTTTGATATAAACTACAGAACTGTTCTCTTCATGTCAGAGCAAAGGCGGTGGGTAACTTCTGTTCTTATCGCAAGGTAGAAAAGAGTGTACAAGGTAACACTCCGAGTGGACGAGACAAATTGCGAATGATAAAGCCAAATTGCATACCAAACAGATAATCAAGCTCTCAACAAACATTCTAAACAGGGCTCAGTGTTCAAATGTAAATAATATTTAGTGCCTCACAAGAAAAAGATTGCTATTCGGTATTTCAACTTCGCATTTTCTGTACAATCTTCGGTGTCACCGAAGAATGCATGCAATGAAAACAACTAGTTGAATAAGGGCACATAAGATGGACAAAATACGGACTTGCCTGAAGGGAGCACATCCACTAACATGTCTCCGTCCTTGCCTTCAATTCAACTGCAACCGACGCTAAAATGGGTGTGCCATTTTACACTTCTTTATATATCTTTGCATTCATTAAAATTCATTCCCGCCGTGAAAAATATGCTTTGAACAAAAGAAAAGCATCACACGTTAAGATTCTGTGCTTTGAAAAAAAAGCACGCACCTGAAAGGAATTTTCAGCTTTTGGGGGCGTTTTTATTTTTAGTCTACTTTTCCATATTTTGGGTGCGTTTTTAATCTACTCGCGCTTGTTGGATATGAGATGGTTATATGATGCTTTATTATCCAACTGCACTTCGCAGAATACAAATAACGCTTGAGACGAGTACAAATATCACGCGGTATTTGTACTCCAGTGGACCGTTAGACAGGTTTCCTGTCGTTGACCAATCAGTTAGCTGGATTTCTCGCGCCAATTCCGTTCCACTTCGCATGCTTCTGTCACGCATTCCCTGTAATAAACCACAGCTAGCCCAAGCTCTCTGGTTACCGTCAACATGACATTGCGTTATGGCGTTATTATAAGAGTTTGTATGGGAAATACGTCGATCCTACGGAATAGTTCAAAATAAGGGGAAAAAATAATAAAATCGACTTACCTTTTCTTGTTGTGTGTATAACTTCTGTTTCCACGGCGTTTGGAGGCGTTTTAGAGGGATTCTGGTGAGATTTAGCTTCTCTGTATTCCTCTCTTTATATAATTCCTTAAATATAATATATAATAGAGAGGAATACAGAGAAGCTAAATCTCGCTAGAATCGCTCTAAAACGCCTCCAAACGCCATGGAAACAGAAGTTATACACACAACAAGAAAAGGTAAGTCGATTTTATTATTTTTTCCCCTTATTTTGAACTATTCCGTAGGATCGATGTATTTCCCATACAAACTCTTATAATAACGCCATTATGCAATGTCATGTTGACGGTAACAAGAGAGCTTGGGCTACCTGTGAATAAACATCCACGAAATTCGCTCGCACGAACATACCAATTTGGCGTTTTGGATAATAAATCTCTTATAAGCCGTTTTGTTGTGTGGTATCGCTGAGAATTTTTACTCGTTGTTTGTATTTTGACTGGCCCTACGGGCTCGCCAAAATACGGCACAACTCTTAAAAATACTCAGCGATACTACACAACAAAACGTCTAAAAAGATATATATATATCCATTGAGTACACCACTCGAAAGCGTTGCGTAACTAGTATGTATAATTCTTAGCTGTCCTCAGCCAAAAAAAGACATCAACCACAGCAAAGTGAAATAACCAAGTTCAGCGTATAGCGTATTTGGGAGTACTCAAAAAACGGCGTGTAATTTGTCGTTTTGTTTATTCTGGACAATTTTGTACGCACCTCGCCTCGCCTTAAATAAGTCCGTCTCGTGTCGCTGTTGTTTTTTTCTGTCAGAATGTAGTTACCGTATTGAAAATTTTGTAGGGCGTTCACATGTTGACTTCGGTAGGGGGCGGGTAAGTGGCGTGTCAGTTTAACCTATTGATACTTTTTTGACAAATTGAGCCTGGACATGGGACAAATTATCACCAATCTGCTTATTTCATGCTTAATTGACCCAATCACTCTGATCTGGGTATCATCGGTATAAGTGATGTCACTTTGGCCATGGGTGATGACGTCAGAAGTGGAACAAAAGGCCACCGCTAGTCACGAACGGTTTTTCAGCGATACGGCAGCCATTTTGAATTCTAGTTTCAAATAAGAATTCTCTGCTTGCACAAGTCCTATAATACACCTCTTTTACCCCAAAAAATTCCCATAGGTTTAGATTTCTTTTGGGACATCCCCGTGTCCCAGGAGAAATTGTAAACAATGATTATGCAAAATTTTTGGGTAAAAAAGAGGTTCTGTCCTCGTGTACCGGTTCACAAGAGCCGCTAGAAAGGACCAAACAATACACAACAGCTGACCAATGATAATAATAATAATAATAAACTTGAATAAATACTCCCAAAAGGGTTTTTCAGTACCTATTTACAAATAAAAATGCAAATGCAAGCTACATCCAACAAGCCAATATTGTTAAATTCTAACTGTCGCTCAATCATTCATTCATTCATTACAAGTTTCATGGCTTTCTTAAAGGCCTTTACAGTTGTAGCGTTTCTCAGGTCTTCGTCTAACATGTTCCACAGGGATACTGCTCTATAGGCGAAGGTCCGTTGGCCGGAGGCTGACCTGAATGATGGGATTTCGAACTTGTCATTATTACGAGTTGTGCGATTATGTATAGAAGATCGTTTTTTAAGCTTAGCACATAAGTATTCAGCAGCTAAATTGTTTGCACACTTATAAGCCTGAACAAAGAAAGAACAATGGTTATTCCCTTGTGAACCGGTACACCAAGACAGAACCAAAAGACGTGTATTATTGGATTTGCGCAAGTTGAGAATCATGGGGTGCTTAGCGGGCAAATACATACTAATTTGCGCCCCCCCCCCCCCCCCCTCCTCTTTGAGCATTTGCACGCGGAGTCCTTTGTTCCCAGTGTATTCCAATATTCAAATTTTTAACCTAAATCTTATGGCTTAATTCTATAACGTTATCATGTATACGGTAAAAATTCATATGTATAACCAACTGAAGATGACAGGAATGTCGAAACATGCTTTGTAAAATGAAAAATGTTGTCCTATCCGTGGTAATGTACGAAGCGTCAGTTTTTTTTTAATCCTCTTTAACAGTTAATGAACCTTAATCAACTCCAAGTGCTGATAAGCTCAGTGTTACTCTCGGTAAAGCACCCGTCCATTAACCAAAAGTGATATGTTGGCTTCAGCAGTACAAGCTTTACCCTAGCAAACCATTCTCGAATTTCATAATGTATGTTTAAATGTTTACTGCTCAGTTACGGTGCTCCCTTTTTCCTGACACCTTCCCCCATCCTCCCCTCTTAAGGCAGTATTTCGATTACATCATCATACAGGATTATGTAAAAACAAACGTAAGACAGCAAAGCAAGAGAAAGTACAACAAATAAATGTTTTCCACAGAGATGTCCCTGAGAATGAAAATACGTATGTTTTGCTTGATGTTATCTACAAGTTCTCTTTACATGTTATCCGCAACAAAAAGCGTCTTTATACGGAGTTGTCATATAATTTAAATTCTTTCTTTTCAAGTATTCCATTGTTTTCAGAAACCGGGCAAATCAACAGGCAGAGTTAAAAGCGCCTACTTATTGGCTCAATGTAGAAAGCGCTTCTCGTGTTGTTTCAATACGGAAGTGATTTCCTGTTTCAACTTGTGAAAGCATTTTGTGTGTTATTTCAAAACATGTGAAAGCATTTCCTTCGTTTCAAGGGAAAGGTTCTCCTCTGTTTTGGGATAGTAGGTTCGATGTTTTTCCAGCATGGTATGGTCTTATTCAAAGGCCGAGTCCGTGTCTAAGTCCGTTGACAATTCAGGCTCGAGTGTACTTGGTACAGCGGTAACAGGATCTATCTCTGCGGCAGGCGCCTCCACAGATGGAGATTCTCTCTTCGCGGGAGATATTCTGTGCTTTCCTAGAAAACAAAAACGGAAAGAAGCAGAAGTAGAAGGTGATTGCATGATCGGCAAGTGATACGGAGATATAGGTTAAGTCTGCATTCGAGCCAAGTGGCCCATCAGGCCGGAGCTTATCGCGGTTTCTGTAGCATGAAGCGACAAGGAGTATTTCTACTCCCCCCTGGATGGGATGCTAGTCCAACGCAGGGTAACCCCCAGCATTAAAACCGCCGGTGCGCATTTATAAACCTGGGTGGAGAGAGGCACTGTGAGAGTTAAGTGTCTTTCCAAGAACAAAACACAATGTCTCCGACCAGGGCTCGAACCCAGACCGCTTGATCCGAAGTCGAGCTCACTCACCATAAAGCAGCTGCGGGATAAAACAACCTTAAAAAGAGTCACAAGGTATCACTATTTCGACTACTATGATTTCATCCGAGAGAGATCGAGATCTCATTTCTCCTACAGAAAAGCCAGTAAATTGTCATGCGGACAGTTAACGAGAACAGAGAAAGTTATCAAGTGTTTCCACAACTCTTCTGAGTTCTTTCAAACATTCACAAGTGCTCTATAACTCGAAAGCAACTCGGAGAAAATGTCTTCATTTTCCTGTTAGAAAACACCGAGAGAAAAAAAAAATTAGAAAGTCACTCGGTTACTTCCGAATCCATTATCAAAGCGTAAATTCTCTTTGCCTGAGTCATCGTTTTGTAAGGCAGCTCGTGCATGTTCTGTGTTTCTATCGAGTTATACAGGTAAAACTTTTAACCCGGGCTTTTTCGCATGGTGTACCCTGCGAGATAGAGATGGCAGGGTAAGGTTGCTCGCTGCTGTCAATAAAAGATCGGAAAGAAAGTCCCTTTGAAGGGATTCGTGGATAATTATAACCTCCCACCTTTCCCCATGATAGCGGAAGTAAAAGAAAAAAAAATTCAGTTTAACTTACCAAGGTTCTTGGTGTCGTGGTGAAACTCACTTGAACTATGACGGATGTCTATCACCTTGACCTTTTTTCTCTGAGACTCGGCTCCAGTCTCCTGAGAAGTGCGCCTCTTGTGTTCGGGATCATGGACGTGAATTTCGTTCTGCGAATTCAAAAAGAACAGACTTTGAATTGCTGGCCCTCCCAAAATTACAACTCTGTTGTGAGCAGAGGGTTTAAAATGGAGCACGCCACGAATCTACAGGACCTACGGGAAACGTTTCTGAAATCGTACTACTAATCTGTATCTTCGGGTAAAAATTTGTAACCTCACAATGGGAAAGACCCCAGAGCACTTCATAAAGGGGGTTTAAAAAAGGGACCTAAATTCATCACACCTCCTGAGTCCATCCAGTCTCCTCAGGGTCGTCAACTTCAGGTGCTACGGGAAGGTAGTAAATCGAGTCCAGATCTTCATCGTTCTCTTCGTCGCTGCAACATTTAACATAAGACGATTTGCACCAAGCATTCGAAAAGAAATACAGTACTAAAAAGTTAAACAATAGTTGCCGTAAACTAATGCCGAGCCGTATGCGAACGTTTTAACTTTTACATACGTTTTTGTTAAATTCACGCAAGCTCTCCTAGTGTTTGCATTGGGCTGTGTGAACAACAAGCAGCCGTTTTCTGCTTTGTTATAAAACAATTTTACCAAAATACAATGATACTTCAGAATTGCGTTTACTTCACGTAAAACGTCCAGTTGCTTAACTTAAAACGACTACACAACCAATCACAGCGCGCGTTATATAAGCGCAACGTTATAAATAACGCTGTTGTTTGAGCCTTGTACCTGCTACACAGAGCTGGAATTCTTTCTACCGCACACACATCGACTTCATCCTCTTCCCCTGCTTCCGTTTCGGAAGGCACCTCGGCTTCTTCGTCCTCATCTTCCTAAAAGACAAACAACAACAGCTCTGTGAATAACTCTCAACACTCTCGGGCAACATGCAAACCGAAAACCGAAACCAAAAGGGCATTTTCCCGCCTTGGCATCCGTTGCATGTTTTCCCGCGCTTGACGCTAGTTGTATAGTTTTGTTTCGAGTTCTGATTGGTTTCACGCCGTTATCCGCGTTTGTTTTGCGTACCGATGGTTCTGTTTTCACCACATCATACTAACTTGTGTTTCAAAATATAATTAAAAAATGCAAAAACTCTTTTCAGACCAGTTTAACTCTTGTTTCCGCAGCATGAAGAAGCAGTGCAGTGTTGCCAAAACCTTGACATGCTTAACAATTCGCGAGTATCTACTTAAAAAAAGATTTTCGTCGTTCTCTCGAGTCCGGTCTCCGTTCCTCCCGAGAAGAGACTTCGGGGAAAGAGGCAGCGTGTTCTCCTTTCACGAAAAGCGGTCGGATAATCGAGCCAATGAAAAGGATTTTTCTCAAGAAAATAGTACAATGACCCCGGTAAGTACCCGAACTTGCACCTCTCGACCAGAGTTAAAGACGCAGGGAACACTAGCTTCCTTTCGCTACAAAGTCCTTGAATGATCAGTTCCAGCCTGTGAACACATCCTTGGGTTTATGCAAAATAATGTTGTCATACACTTACTATGTCAAATTCATTTTCTTTCTCTTCATATTCTACATTTTCGTCCAGCTCTTTAAATCTGGTGCAAATGCGCTCCAGTTTTCCTGTGTAAAACAGACAGACACCAGCCATCAAGTGAAAATTGTCTTTAACTCTCAGTTTAGCGCACCTTTCAATAACAAACGAACTCAGAAAATGATTGCGTTTAACACAACTGTCAATCACAATTACCAAGACAAGCAACCCACCCCTTCCCTCGGAAAAAAAAGCAGAAATGAGAAAGAAAAAATCCACTCAAACCCCACGTACGCTGGTTGAAGAAACATCTTTTTTAGCATGCAATTGGAAGGCACAGTATTAGTCACTAACCGTAAGGAATATTTGAACAAATTCTGTACAGTCGGATAACAAATACTGCTTCGGGCAATCTAAAATATTTCGGAAATTGAGTGTTCAAAATATTGTGACCTGGCTTGTTTCTACATCTTCTCATTCCTCCTTCGCTCATTCAGAGAACGAATTTCTTTTCTTTGCTAAAAGGGTTTTGGGGTTCGCAGGTTTTTCCTCTTTCAGAAATTAAATTCATCATTTCATTCACTCTGTGAGCAAACTTACCACATGATTTTGGGCCCAAATCGAGACTACTCCACTTGAAATCGAGGCTATAATTGGTCGGATTGGGTGCCACTAAAAAAAACAGAACACAAGTTATTCCAACGGGACTGAGTTTGTAGTTCGTATTGTGTAATCGTCCGGGTGAGTGTAGTTCTGAAAAGAACTGTTGGTGACTGATATTTTGACAACCTGAGCGGAAGTCATCTTCAGAGTCGATTGTCAGTCGATGATGTTATAAGTCTGGTCCGTCGAAAGCGATTGGTCAGTTAAGCCATGATAGTATTGGCTGAAAGACTCGCGTTAAGTTTATCACCAGTCATTGGTCGATTTCGATGCGTCTTTTGTTAGTCAAATTAGTCGGTTTGAGGCCGTCTAGTGTTAGTCAAGGATTGAGATTGTAGAACTATACAAGAACAACCAAAGACTAAAGGGAAATGAAAAACAGAGATTTGGTAAATCTGCACGCTCCTTTACATTTGTATTAAATAGATGTGAAAAGATCAGGATCAAATCTTTTTCACTTTTAACTGATCTTGAAAACACCAAAGAGGCAAATGTTATAAGAAACTTTGGCTAGTGAGTTATCATAAACACATCATCATCATCATCATCATCTGTCCCCGCATGTGCCATGGGGCAAGCAAGACCATAACACAGCAATGTTATTAAGAGGATGACTGCCTTACCACTACTTCCAATAACAGCTCGCCCTTTGTTCCATGAAGGATTTTGACTAAATTTCCCACTCCCTTCTCCCAGATGTAGAGTGCATGTGTCCGAGATGATCCTAACACAATACAACACAATAATCTGTGATTAAAAATAACCATCTCCCATGGTTCTTACACTTCCAGTACTGCATAAAAAATTATGAAACCAATTGCTCCAAGATTAGATGCAAGCAAGTTAACATGATGATTACTGCCTGTGTTTCCCGTGATATTTGGCTGTCAAACCTTCAAAACTGTTGAGGATATTTTACAGAGTTCTAGCCCAAGGCAAGCAATGAGTGTCTCAAATACTAAGATCTCAAGACACCTGGCAAGTGACTCTTCTTTTGTCCAGCACCCAAATATGTAAACGTTTGGACAATCTAAACATTATCTATCCCTCCATAGAGGTATTCTGGTACATGTAGTGTGGGACCTTTTAGCAAGAATTTCCATTCAGTATGATAACACCATTCTTAGACTGCTGCCACTCTGTTTTTCTCTTCTCTTGAAATTCAGCGGGGGTTATGAGGTGAGATGCTTTACCCTAAAGGAGAATGGGACAAGACATCGGCCACTGCCATACTGCGTTTGATTGTGCAAATGGCTAATCACTTGTCTAAAAGACCAGGTTGAGAGACAAAACCACCTGCCAGCAGTCTACCCCATTCTCCAAAAAGGAGAGTACCAAATTGAATAAAGTCTTTTAATACTACAGAGTGGGCCTGCTCTGATCACCCACTAAGCTGGATATTAATTTTCATTTACCTTCACTAGATCTGTCTTCTGTGACTTGACTTGAAAGGTATTTAAGATAGGGGCCTAACAAGCCCCAACTGCTCAGGGTTGAAATAACAGCATCAGTAAAGCAATAAGATACGTGAAGCTTACCTGCACAGATATATTCTCCATCACCCGAGAAACAACATTTTTTCCACAGCGTTCTGGTAAAACAATGATGAGATCAGGCGTTAATTAGTATACCACAACATACTAACGGAAAACTCTTTTGGTGATGACACAAAGAGAGCTTTTTCAATTCAGTCTCAAAGTAATCAGGCAATTTCTTTGGTTTTGGTTTGGTACTCAACATGTATTACCACAGTTTGAGATTGGCTGAGTACTCTAATTGGTAAGTAATTGGTTCATAATTTTGGTTTTACAACCCTCAGTTGAACTCCACTATGTTATTCAATGGTGTTCAGAACAGATAATTTCATTCCATATGCATGCTTGTCAATATTCTTCACCTGGCTTGCTTGCAAAACTAATATTTACAAGAACAGTGTATCACAAACACGCTGCAAACTCATTCAGTAAATTTGGGATAACTTCTTCATGACGAATGGAAAAGGGGAGTTGCTTCATAATGCACACTGTACATGTGGTTATTAATATATCGAAATTGGTCTTTTGACAACAGGGCTGTCATTGGGCCATAACCCATAGAACCTGTTATGGCTGCATATGCTTGAATTTCCCTTGATGCTACATGTGAAATTGCCTGTTATTGATAGAATTACCCAGAAAGTAACAAATTTTGCTATATGGGTGTGGAGAACAAGGCTACAGGTGACAAAAAAATTAATGACAGTCCTGAACAATCACCTGTTAACAAGATCTTGAAGCTTCTGTATTGGCTCAGGCTCCGCTCCTTCAGTTCCTCGGCATGATAGCACAATCTGACTGTCAAACACCCTGATGATTCTGTCCTGTGAGTTTATTAAGAAAGCACTGCAAAGAAAAACGTAAGGTCAGGTAAAGATGACAACGACGTGCAATGACTTGTAAGTTAACTATGAGTAGTTCCTCTTTCACTTAGTCTGGCATGCATGCGAAAAAAAAATGGCTGCATGAATGCTTAGTCTGGCATGCATGCGAAAAAAAATGGCAGGATAAAATGCTGCCATTTTGTCTCCCAGTTTTCTTTTGCATCATGCATGATGAACTGAGTTAAAGGGAGACCACTCATAGTCTGCTGGTAAGGGACAGCCTTCAGTCTTCTTTGTGGCACGCCCATGAGAAAATCAATGTCGGAGTATTGCAGCTACTCTGCCAGAGTGTGGTGCAAATTTTCTCCAGGTTAGTCCACACCAAACTTATAGTATTATAACTTTGAAGAAGATTCATTAAATTCTTATAAACATACCTGCCTCTTCTGGCAAATTCTATTGCCTTGATAGCTGTGTTAGCACTTGTTCCTGTTTGGATTCTAAATGAGGTTACTACCTGGTAAATGGTTCAAAACAAAGAAATGTCATTGTAATCATGATACTATCTATTTAGGTATTTCTGGTACTTGTAAGTCACTTGACAAATAGGAGTGGTTAAATTTAATTGAGTGTCATAGAGTGGTTTTCAATTGAGTGTCGTAAAACCAAAACCAAAGTAATTACTCTAGCCAATCACAAAGAACACAGACAATATACAGTGAACCAATCAAAACTCGAAGTAATTACAGGTAGCTGACGCAAAGCGTGGGAAAATGCATGCAAATGCATCACGATTGGTTTTGGTTGTACTTCTGATTGGATGAAAAAGTGGCGCGAATTTTTTAAGCCAATCATGTAGTGTAGAAACTGCAAAACCAAATACTTTTTGACACCCAAATGAAAACCGTTCTAAAACCAAAACCAGTTACCGGTAAGTAATCACTCTAGACAATCACAATGGACATGGAAAATCCAATAAACCAATCAAAGTTTTAAGTGGTACTATGATCAAAAAATCATTTCCTTTTTTCCTTCAGATTTTGAAAGCATGTTCACTTAACACCTAACTGGCAAAGTTTTGAGCTTTGAGTTTTATCCAAAGGCTGTTTATTTTGAGTGTAAGTTTTGGATTTCACAGTCTACCATTACTCACATTCAAAACTGACTGATTAGACCTCAGAGGGTTGGATCTAGAGAAAATGATTTACTCACTAGCTTAAAATTTCAGCATCTAAATGCAATTTATTATACATGCAAAACACGGGTTTAAAAGTCTGAAAGCCCAAAACTCCTGTGCTACATATTAATTCAGCCACATACACACGCATTGCCTTCTTAAACTAGTGAGTCTTTGACGTAATTTTCTCCTCGACCCAGCTCTCGCAAGATTTTAAAGTTAGTAATGGCAGACCAATAAGTAAGAAAATTCCAGTTAAAATATGCAGGTGTCTTTTAAAATCAGAACTTGAAACTTGGGTCAGTTAGTGCTTAGTTAACATAGTTTTGAAATCCAAAGAAAAAAGAATTGTTTTTTTGGTTGTAGTAGCACTTTAAATTACAAGAAGCTGGAAATCACAGCTTGTGAATGGTCACTGAAATTTCCAGGGGATGACGAAGGAGCTCAAACCAAAAAACCGTTCCAGGGAGAGTGTATGGGGACTTTCTGTAACAACATATTCAGTGTTTGCATTGGTAATTCTAATGAAGCAAAGCTAAAGTGAAAGAATGGAACTAATAGTTTGTGAGATTTTTGATAGCTGGCCCAATCATACTGATAAGCATTTCGACAACTTGAGTATGATATGATTTCTCAATTTCACATGTCCCTTTTTTGTTACATTCTATCTACTTTCAGAGTCAACTGAACTTACTTCATGAGTCTCTACATCAATCACCAGCACCTACAAGAAAGAAGTATAATTACAAGGCAAGTCAATTTGAAAGTTTTAGAAATTCTATCTACATGTAATAAATTATTCTGCACAAAGTGACAGGTTGTACTTCTCCCCCTGAATGGGTTACTTCTTCTACCCCAGAAATGTTTCTTGCATAAAACCATTGTGCAACTATAACCCTGCATACTTGATTGGCACAAATGTTACAAGTAGGTCACCTTGCCACTCATAAGCTGGATAAAGTTGTCCCAGTAGCAGCTAGAATTGTAATTGGAAAAACACAATAATATGATAGTAATAATAATGATATGATAGTAATAATAATGATAATGAGAATGACAATGACAATGATAATAATTATGATAATGATACTGATAATAATAATGATAATGACAATGACAATAACTACACAATAACTTTATTTAAGTGCCGAATGTATTTTGCACTGTTGTGCTAACTGGGGACACTGTAAATAAATAACCAAATGCAAATATAACAAACACCAACTGGTGGGAGGCAGACCAGTTACACTGTAGCTACAACATGGTCAAGGAGTTGAACTCAGGACCAGCGAGAACATATCCAGATAGAAGTAGGGTGGGGGATTTCAACCAGGGACTTCCATATTTCAAATCCAGCACCTTAAATGATTCAACCATGCTGGGCTCCCTACAAGTACATGTAGCATGGCTGAGATGACCCGTATTTAACATGATAACCTTTACTGCCTTGTAGAACTAAAAATCCTTGAAATTTAGAATCTGGACTCTGCCACAGACATACCACACCTCTTGCTTGTGACATCATCACTCACCTTGCCTTTAGAATTCCCTGTGTAGATGTATTCTCCTTTTCTATCAAATGATGCCACAATGTTCTGTTCAGACTGCACAAACACACACAGATCAATAAAAGTATTATTTTTGTTTCAAAAGTTAGTGTTTACTTTCTGTGAAGTACATATATTGCAGAATCTTTGCCAACATTGTTTAGATTTGTATACATGTAAATTCATTTGACCCTAATTATATACAAAGCATAAGAAACTTTGTTTGACTTTTAAGTAATTAGTGAACAGAAATATTTGGCTCTTTACCAGAGATGCAAACTAAAAAAATTGAAATCTGGTAGATAAACATTAACTTACTTTCTCAACCACCCAAAAAAAGTTGTTAAAAGTTGAGCTATCTAAATTAAACCACAAAAATGGGTCAAATATCTAACAAAGTCCCCCCTACCACTTGAAAATATCAAATTTGGTCTCAGTTAGTAACATGAAAGATGTACTTTGAGTACTTTCCTTAGTACCCAGGATATTTGGTGGACAGCTCATACTGGAGACTGGGAGATTTGCTCTGTATCAGACTCCCAGATCATCCAGGAGAGTAGGTATAGATGCTTTACATGTAATATATGTTTTACCTCTCCACCATTCGGCAGGGAAAAGTGCTGTCCATCCAGCTTCACAAGCACAGGTGCATGTTTCATGGGGCAGACAAGGATAACTTTGCTAGAACGGAACAAAAAGAATATCATAATTTATAATCCATCAAATCTTTTCGCTCGCGCGCAATTGGTCTAAACACGTCACGTGACCGAATATCCCCCAGCTAAATCTGGGGGGATATCCGAGAATATACGCTCTTGGAAAACTGTTCGCTTCTTGGAACAGATAATGTCCGCGGACAAATATCCTAGCATATTTTTGCGCCAAATGGAGACTATTGTTTATATATTCAGTCAGTCTTTTCAAACAGGGTAAACACAGTACTGAACTGTAAACCACTATATCAATATTGTTTTTGATGATTTCACTGGATTACAAGTGGCTAAGTGTAATTTAGGCTAAGTTAAATGAGAGAAAATGCTGGCCAGCAGTAATCTCCCAGGGTTCTGGTGCAGGGTGGCAGGGGGTTTCGTGCAGGGGCCCCACATGGCTTACAGCTCAGATTCGGATGTCAAGTCATTTGCATTTCGTTAATACTGTTGGATAGTTCGTAGTATACTGTAGGCAAAGGTTAATGTTTTAATATACTTGCCAGAAAGTTCAGTGGACTTGGTCTATTACAATTAATAATTAAAAATGCTACCATGCCCCTGAGGCTTAGGATTCTTCACAAAAGAAATCAAAATGAGGTTGAGGCGTGAATAAGTAATTCCTTTTGCTCTAGTCCCCAAAACACAAATGTAAGCCACAATGCCATGTTAGAATTTTAGCATCTAAAATTGGTCTACATGTATTTTGTTTGTATTTTTGGCTCTCACTTCGTGTAGAAGACACAGCTGACGTACAACAATAGAAGACAAAAGGACAAAAGAACGAAGAAAACAATGGAGACAATAGGTTTGTTTAGCAGTGTTCTTTTGTTTAGTGTACTGTGTCTTCTACCCGAAGTAAGAGCCATATTTTTTCAGTCTTTTAACTTGCAAGAGTATCCACAATTTGTTGCAAAATTGCAAGTCAATTTACACATCACGACACTTTACACTTGTCTGAGTGGTGATAACACTCCAACTTATTATAATTACAGTAATGATGCAGAGGTTTCAATGACATTTTCAGCAAGATTGGGACTGGTTTTCAATTGTGTCGTGTCCTAATGCAAAACCAATTACTTTTAGCATCCATAGAGAGACTATGCTTTTAGACACTCCCATAAATACTATCTAATTAGGAATTTCAGTAACATTGTGATTAGATGAACATTCAATGGCTGTACAAACTTGTTTCTTGGATGGAACTGCACTTTGGTGACAGGAGATTGAAAACGGTACTTCTGATCACACTCGCCGGACAAGACATCCCACACTGACACATTCCAGTCATTAGAACCACTGAGCAGTTTGCGGCCATTACGACTCCAGCTGAATAGCATGTCAAATAAAAATCAAAAAACATAGCATTTACAATAGGCTACTTTCGATATCTTCAAATTATTCAGCTTGATAGTGAGGCTTAGAGGATGCAAACAAAAGAAATGAATAAACATGAGCGTTCAGTTTCCTTTGTTTGTGTCCTCTAAGCCTCGCTGCCAAGCTGAATTTTAATATATCGAAAGTGCTCCATTTAAAGTACATTGTATTTATTTACTAAATAGAGTCCTAAAGTGATGATGTCACAAAAATATATTTTTTTGAAATTATGGGATATGATGTCATTTTCTTATAGAGGATCCTAAAAGATGCCCTCAGCCCAAAAATTAGCTCTAAATTGCAATTCCTGACAGAGATTTAAGGGATCAAAGTTTGACAGCATCCCATACATGTACAAACCCTTCAAAATTTGTTCCGACCAGTTCCTTCAGTTTGGAACTGACTCAAAATTAGAGGGATTTTTATGGGGCAGTATCAAACTTTCATCCTTAATATTTCGGCTGGGAATTACAATTAAAGAGGTAAGTTTTGGCAAGGACCCTTTATTAAGGACACGCTATTTGAAAATGGTGCCAAATTCCATAATTTCACAAATTTATTTTTTTTGTGACGTCACACTTTAGGACTCTAAAATACGGAATTTTATTACAACAGTTTAATTAACCTTCTTAGCAGAAGACAACTGGCCAGGTGTTTCGTGGCCACACAGAGCTGTTTGAACTGAACTTCTGTATAAGAAAGACTTATCCCCAGATGGGAATACCAGGCATTGAAAATCATCCTCTGGTCAATTTGCCTGGTGCCTGGCCTTTACTGAAATCCCTTCTTGTTGAGAAATAATTTTCTGCAGTAATTTTCTGGATATCACCAAAACTGAATCTAATAATTTTATTGTTTTACTACCTATTGAACGAAAAATAATGGAAGTCATTTTTTGGCTTCTTCACTACCGGCAACACAAAGGCTTCAAACTTGATATGGTTACCCATAGAAATCATGCACTGCGGTCATACACGACATGATTATACCTGTGACCTTAAGTGTCTTTTGACAAGATTATTGGATAATCTTCAGCTAGATGACGTCACAGGTGCTGATTATCAAAAATTCCCACCATAAACTACTCCCTGACGAGAAGTGACAGGGTGTACATGGGCACTGATTTAATTTTACGATTCCTCTTGTTAGAAAATCCCAAAGGACGATACGTCCATCATTGCAACACCACAGCCCAAGAGAGAACCTCGCCGATTGAATGATGCGGTTCTGCAAACAAACTTACTGAGTCCAAGGCTTACCATAAACTCCTTTAATGAAGTTTTAAAGTAGCTATATCTATAGGGAGAATGAACAGACTAACTCTTATAAAATTCTACTAGTACACCGATGCAAATGCTACAATCGGATTGGTTGAGTACCCATACACTATCAGTGATTATAGTTCACTACTAAATTTTCTCAATTCGTATTGGCTTAAATTGATCTGTGACACAATATTGGTTCATCCGTGGGAGACACCCATCAGCCCTTATTAGTTCACACTTTCTCCCACTATTATGGTTTAAATTTATTGATCACATAAGCGATAGTGATCATCCGCAGAGACTATCAGCACTAGTGCCCATCCATGGAAAATACCTGGATATTGACAGTAGTGTCTGTGAAAGTTTCCTTTAAACAAGTGGGCTTATACTGTACATATAGAAAATAAACATTTGAAATCATACTAAAGTGGTTTTTGTCGGTTTTCTTTTCACAATTTTACATTTTGACTTACACGGCTTTCATCTAAAAAAGTTGAAAATTAAATCAATATGATTTTGAACTGGCCATGCCCAGGAAGAAAATTTAGTGGTGAACAAAATAAGACAATAGAGTGTTTCATGTCTTAGAACTATCGTGTGATAGTTGCCCCTGGTTTAAGAACATTAAAATCTTCTATGGGGCTACTATCAGCTGATATAGTAGTTCGTTGACAGAAATTCCTGTTGTTTAATTAGTGTACAGTACCTGTTGCAAAAACCAGTGATGTTTTCTATTTCTAAAGGTGATTAAAATCAAAATCATCAAAATACAATTTGAAATCGTATGGTAAAAAGAGCAACTGTCCTCACCTCGGGGTAGCCTTTGTCCAAATGATTCTGAAATGAAAATTGGAATTACAGTAAAACTTAAGAATCCTGAAACATCTTTGCCTACAATCTATGTACATCAATTCTTTTAAATTTTATTCTGCAAAATGTCATAAGTAGATGCATAATTTGGGGGGGTTTCTTTAAATAAAACAGTAATTCCATTTCCCATTGTGGAGATGAGATGATTATAGTCAACTTGGCATCATGTGCCTTTTGACTATCCAATGCATGCTTATGGAATAATTGTTGAAAAAGAGGAAATTTGAATTTTTATTAGTCACATAATCGCCAGATAGCGAGGAAAGGTGTATTTTCATACTTTAGATTTTGTCCAAGTCTCTGGTGCCTTGACTCTACTATTAAAGTGTAAAATTGGCAACCTTCGGATTTCAATTTTTAAGCTTGACATCTCTGTTAGAGACATCCTACAAATACCACTGCGATAGAAGCGAACTGTCACATTACAGACTGACTGCATAGCACCCGTAAACACATGGAAAATAAAGTGGTTCAGGTAAATCGATAGTCAAGTCTCCATTCATACAACTCGAGCTGAGAGGGTGAATTTTGGTCGAATTTGTATTTCCGCCGGCCAAGACTCAGGGTCAGAACAAGGAGTAATCCGTTATTGGCCAAATGACTAAGCTTATTATATTCCCTTGGGATCCAAGCTTTCCCTGAACTAGAACATCACGCGATGTAAATATAAAGCTGAAAGACAGTCTTGGACTATCTGAACAGTTTGACAAGAAACTACTCGCTGGTAGCCACAATGCAAAAACAACAACAATTACCCAAAAACACACCCAAACGTAAAAAAGCCTTATTAAAGCTTATTCTTGCACCAGGCGCGCAAAAACTGTACTCACGAAGCAGTTCAAGATTCATAGCAAACGTCGCGTGCAGTTCCTTCGATAGCACAGCCTCGATCTTGTTATGGCTTTCCATAACAACACATTGAAAACGCGACACAAACATCAAGGGTGCATCGCTTGAAACGTCGAAAACGAAACTTTGCCTTAGAGGATGTGAAGCTTTCCACGCACGTCGCGTTTGCCCGCGTTTTATTGTCTTTCTGTAGCCAGCGGTGTTTCCACCATGAACAAGCGCCCGCACGCACAGCGTTCAGAACGCCGCTCGGACGCCCGACGGGAGTTCCTCGGACCGTG
>JAHPZR010046721.1:10000-12608 GCA_019787425.1 Platygyra sinensis | reverse complement strand
ACAAGATCAAAGCACAAAATTAATAATTTTTTCTAAAGAGCCAGCATATAATTTACTGTTGATGTCTTCTGAGTCGCCTTTTACCTCTACATCAAAACGAGTCTTGCGAAAGCTTTTGTATGAAATCGTTTTTCCCCTGCACGTTCATTTTCATTTTTTTTTTTAATATTATTCTCCTTTATTATTATTTACCGTTCTATTAATACTTACACAATTACTCTCTTTCTTACAATACTTCCAACAACTATAAACCTCTAAGTGTTACAAAACTGGTCAGGATGCAGGGGAATTCACAGGGTTTTAGCTGCATCAATATCAGAGGGTGTCTTTTCGTTAATTGATTTTTACTTTAGATATTTTGTTTTAATTGATATTTTCCAAATTGTACTTAAAAGATAACTTATTGATAAATTCGTGCATGTAAATGCCTTTACTATTGATTTTATTTGAATAGATGTAATGGCGCATAGCTAGGGTAGTGTAGTTGAATGTATGGATTAGTTTTGTTTCTCTGGAGCCCGGAATAATACCGAACAAGAGTTCCTTCGTGGTCGGGGAAATCTGACAACAATTAGCTTCATTGAACCATTGTATAACTTTTTTTGCAAAGGACTCTGTAGACGGACAATCGATAAAAGTGTGCTCAATGGAGTCCTTATTCCCACAATACAGGCATTCGTCATCCGTTTTGATACCAAATTTGAATAGTTCTTTCCTAGTTATTACAATTCTGTGAATTAGTTTAAACTGAAACTCTTTTAGCCTAGTTTCCTTACAGACGTTTTTCAGTGACTTGAAAATACTGGTCCACGCGTCCTTATTTATAGAGAGGTTTTCACTCCATCGTGTGGGGCCAGTTTGATCATGGGTGTGAGTCCTAGAAACAAGCAATTCATAGAAATCTCTTGACCTTGCCGTGCAAAAATTGATTTGTACTGAATCATTCAGAAGAAAAATATTGTCCTTACTGGTAAAGAACGATTTATTAAGGGTGTCAGGTTACACGTTCATTTTTATGTAAATCAATTCATTTTTATCTTGAGAGTTTCACATGAGAACTCGTTTTGAAAAAGAGGCAAAAGAAAATCTTACTAACACTCATTAATGAGTTCAGAGCCGCAATTACTGATTGAAAAACACTTAGCATGATAAGTAAACAGCAAAATTTATTATTCTAGCGCGTTCCTCAAAAAAGGTAACAACAAAGATAACAATTTCTACAACAGGCACAACTATTGATACGTAGCATTTTTAACATTGTCTAAGCTATTTCTTGGCCCTGGAAGAAAGAAGTGTTTATTTTCTACGATTGATACATCTTTCCTATTGCACACATGATATGCCAAGCTTTGAATGCAAGTCACTAAATTACTTACAAATAAACCATTCAGAATAAGTTCTTTGAGCCGCCGACAATTCTGCATTAAAAACACAAACGAGCGCTCGATTTCAAAGTTGTTTGTTGAATGGAAATAATTCACACAGACAACTTCCAAGTCAAGACAATTTCTACCCAATGAACGGAGGATTTTCTCGGTACCTAAAAGTTCATTACCTGCAAAACTCAGCAACCGAAGCCGACGCATGCAAGGAAGAAAACTCTCAAAATAGATAAACGCTAACGGAATTGAAGAAATATCCAAACAAGTCACATTTGGACAGTGAAATAGTAGATCACTAACACACTGTACCGTGACAGGATAACGACGGTGAAGGAAGAAAACTTCCAGTAAAGGAAAACCATCCGTTATAGCTCGAAGGATCTCATCAGTCAGCGCGCATTTCAAGTAGCGCAGGCGCTTTAGCTTTGGTAACACGTCAGACAGGCCAGTAAATGACAAGCGATAACAGCTTAGTACATTCAACTCCGTAATGTTTGTTTGAACCCAATCCGTCATCTTGACATATTCGTCTTGTAATTGAGTTCCTTCTAAAATAAGAGTTTTTAAACGCGGACATTTACCTAGTAACGTTGGCAATGTTCGTCCTTGCACATTACGACATTTTGCCACACACATCGATTCCAAAAATAAAGAGTGTTCGGCAATGATCTGTATAGTGTCGTCTGTGACCCAGTCACAATGCGTGCAATCCACAATACACAAGTTGTACTTTGTCGTGAACATTCTTATCAACAGTTTGGTGCTTATACAGGAGTGAAGACCTAAAGATAACAGTCAAATCATCAATAGCAATGTTTGCCAATGCTCTTTAAAATAAGAACAGGAGACATAGATACGGGCCGCCGGGGGCCAGGGGGAGGCGGGGGCTCCGCTTTCCTCCCCAGTTTTAATTTGTTTTTTTAATTTTTCGGGCAAAACGCTGATGATTCGAGTAAAAGTATACGGGACAAAACAATTTCAAAGGTTGTCTTAAACAGGCTTGTAGGTTACTGTCTCTAACGTTCGCCTTTTCAAAACCAAATGACATAACGATATAAGGCTTTGGAAAAGCCATATATCGTTTAAATATGTATCATTTTGAGAGAGCCTAAAACTAAAACAATCACACCCTTCGCCCTCAGGGGACACGGGTGAATAGCCCGCAAGGGCTACGGGACTAATTGTTAAATAACATGGTATGGCATGGTATGACATGGGACGATATG
>JAHPZR010046721.1:0-5000 GCA_019787425.1 Platygyra sinensis | reverse complement strand
GAGGTGTAAACCTAAACTTCGAGCTTAGGAGACGAAAAGGTCGAACAAGTTCAGGATGCAAGAAACATACCTTAGCCACAAAAGTTAACAAAGTTTTAATCTAACAACCATGTAACAACTGGGCCCGCCGTCACGGTAAGGTAAGAGATTGAATACCCCATATAGGCCTTCTAACCAAGATAACCACTCTCCATGTTTTTTAGACTTGGTACCCAGTTCTTCCGCGGATATTACTCGCGCGATGTTTGGAAAGCCAAGGCTACCTGGGAAATGCGATGCGGTAATGTAATAGTCCAGTTTCGAATTCGCCATTACCGCTGAATTAAAGCACTGACAACGCATTTGTACAGGGTTAGCCTCGACCTAAAGTAAAATATATACAAATTCCAGCGAGAAGATGACCTGTTTACAGCTCTGTGTATTGTTTAATATTCAAATTTGTAGCACTTTCCCACCGGTATTTATGAATATGTTTTTCACGTCGAGGCTAACCCTGTACAAATGCGTTGTCAGTGCTTTTATTCAGCGGTCATGGTGAATTCGAAACTGGACTATTGTACGTGTTTTGAATTCGTTTTAAAGCAGAGATGTTTTCTGCACTCTCGGCCGTCTTTTTATTCCGCCAGGCTTTCGTTTATTTTGTACTCGTTTGGCTGTTCATTATTTATTTTTGGAAAGCTTAAAGTGCTACTATGATCAAAAAACTAACTTCTCTTTTTTCAGACGTGTTTATCACTTCACTGTCAAATTTTAAGCTTTGAATTTTATCTAAGGGTTGATTACTTTGCGTGCAAGTTTAGGACTTCACGGTCCCACATTATTCGCGTTCAAAACTGACGAATCGGACTTCAGAGGGTTGGATCATAGTTAGTAGAGGGGACTACCATGATTGAATCGAGGATAAGATGACGTCAAAGACTCACTAGCTTAAAATTGCAGCGTGTAAACGCTGCTTATTGCACATGCAAAACACGAGTTTAAAAGGTCTGAAAGTTCGAAGCTCCCGTGCTGCGTATTAATTTAGGCGCGTGCACACGCATTGCATTTTTAAACTAGTGAGTCTTTGACGTCATCTTATCCTCGATCCAGCTCTCTCATGATTTTAAAGTTATTAATGGCGGACCATTAATTGGGAAAATTTCAGTCAAAATAAATAGGTGTTTTATTGAGATGAAGGCTTAAAACTTTGTTCACTTGTTGGGTCAATTGCATAGTCTTGAAATACAAAGAAAAAGTGGAATTGAATTTTGGTCGCAGTACAGTAGTAGCACTTCAGTTTTAAGAGAGATTACCTTGGGTATAAGACCTATATGGAGAATTCGCTCTCTTACCTTGATTATCTCTTGGGCAAGACAAACCATACTTAACTCGGCACATGGCAAATTACAGGTGTCAAACTCTACAAAGCGATAGATAACAGCTGAAACTATGCAGAGCTCTGACCTCTAACAGTTTAAAAAAGTCATCCTGATAATAAAAGCATTAGAAGTAGCTTTTTTTCTGATTTAACGCCAGATCCCGAATAATAATCTCCTGCTGCAAATAACTGACAGTCCCTCAAACTTGAATTACTTGTTTACTTTGGCAGGACTGATCAACCTGTCCTCCTAGTTCAGTAAACGTAGATTGATGAACCATCACTGCACAGCAGCCTGACCGCCGCCAATCTTATTTCTATCGCTCTCTCCAAGATCCTAAAGATGGTTTGTGAAAAGACAACTAAGTATTGTGGGTAACAAAGGAAAGTTGGTGCACCGTACTTGGCCATGAAGAACAAATTCTCCAATGACAGAAAAAAATACGATAAAAAATGTGATTTCTAGAGTTTTTAAATTTAAAACACGTTATAATTTATTCCTGATACATTAATGTGGTATTTACAATAAAATCCAAACGCTGTCACCTTATTTACATGGTATAACTTAAGTGATCTTGTAAACGTTGACTGGCTCATGTTGTATGAACAACTTCGTTTTGAACACAAGGCCGCGTCTTTCGTAACCTTTTTGTATTACTGCCATTTTGTCTCTCTTATTCTCTACTATCTTGTAACTCAATAATCCATTAAAAGATTTATTCAACATTATCTGTTTTCATCGTTAAACATGTTACAACGGCACAGAAAACGAGCAGGATACAGCCAAGAACTTGTTCCGAGCTGGAAGACATGAGACACGGCGAGACCACGTGACTGTCACATACATGAACATAATTAACGCTTGGGAGGAGAAAATCACGCATGGTAGAGGGTAGTACTGTAGAATGCAAGTCATCGTTATTCATCATAATCTAACAGAGCACTATCCTCACTGTGGGCACTTCGAGCACTTGTTAAATTCTAAAACAGGGAAAAAAAACTACGTCACAACTCAAGAATCTTTAGTTAGTCACGGTCCCATGAATCAGTGTTTCGTGAGACTTGTCTCTTGTGGGGCACAAGAAACAGTCAAATGAAACACGTCCTGCTACAATCAACAAGATTCTTGGCGTTTACGTTGCAACGGTTGGTAGAAGGTGCAGGCGAGAGGGAGTGCTTAGCAATAAGGCCGCGTAAGTTACGTCACCATGTCAATCATCTGTGAGCGATCTTACCCAGAACACTATACTTTACCCCCAAACCATGCAACTCCAATTGCTTTACCCATTGAGAGGCAAGTTACCCGGAAAATAGACTTCGTTTTTGTTTTGCTTATGCTAGTCCGCTCTTCACACTTCATAAGGCTGGTTTTCACTAACGACGGAGTCGGAGTCGGAGTCGGACTCGGAGTCATAAGAGAGCTTATGACCTAGTGAAAATCGAAAATCGGATTCGTAAGCGGAGTTATAAGCTCGCCGGAGTCGCAGTCGGAAGAATCAGAACGTTTCCATTTCTTCCGATTCCGTTTACGACTCCGTCGCTTATGATCCAGTGAAAACTAGGTTGTCGGAGTCGGCAGCAGAAGCGGAAGAACCAACCAATCGCAAAGCCTAGAATTGAACAGTGTCACTGGTTTATTCTTCCGCGTCTGCTTGCGGCTCCGACAATGCAGTTTTCACTTGATCGTAAGCGACGGAGTCATAAGCAGAATCAGTGATCTGCTTCCGACTCCGTCGGTTTGATTTTCACTAGATTGTATCACTCTACGCTTTTGATTATGACTCCGACTACGACTCTGTCGCTAGTGGAAACCAGCCTTTAGATCCGCTCCTATCCCTTAACGTAAGTTTATGGGAGACATTAGAGAAGTGTCTTCCCCAGGTCTTTAACCCGTTTCTCTCGATCTCTATGAAATGTAAGAGAGTTAACGTAATTGTCAGTGTCTCCTCTCGAGTTGGTTATGATGAATATGGTATCTAGAACTTTCGCGAATACTGTTACCTCGGAGGATAAAAAACATATTACTATAAAGCCGCTTGAACAGTCCCAAGATTGGCTATTTAAAGACTCCTGGGATTTCTGAAGTCCGGGCAGGAGCCATAATCGGGGACGGAGACCGTAAGCGCGCGCCATTTCTAGTATTGGGGTTGGCGCCATGATATGGGACAATTTTTCTATTTTTAGAACAAATTGCGCCATCGCCTGCGGCACACGCGCGCACATTGCTGCGAGGATTTTCGCGAATGTCGCGGAGGGGAAATGGCGTCTGAAATTCCCGAAATCGTTTATGCTTTTGGATCCTTTTGGCCCATCACTCAACGCCTTCATGGCTGTTGGAATTTTGATTAAGTATTTCCGCCTTAAGTTGCTCCAGTCTGAGTGAAGACGGTGCCTTATTTAGGTATGTCCTGCTTTTTATCTCTGACCAAGTTGAGTTCCGCTGCTCCTTTTACGACAACTTCACATTACTCCAATCTAAATTTCACATATGAAGAAGATTAACAGCTTTTCCATAACACAGAAGAAAAAAGAACTAGTTGGTTATAGCGGCGTTTAGGCCCAATAAGTGACAATAGGTTTATGTCCGTAGATGCTGCTTAGTTTTGTTTGTGTAAATCCAATAAATTGTCTGTTGTCGATGAGTAAGAGCGCCCGCCGATGCATGTTTTGCACAGCTAGTAAAACATGACAAATTGGACTTCGCACTTTGGTGTGAAACGTATATCGAACTCATATAATATCTCTAATGTTTTAGGTTGATTAATGTTTGAGAACATATTAAAAGCTTAGCTGAAAATATGTGAAAACAGCAGAAATAATCAGAAAAGTTACGATGACGCTTGTAATCAAAACTCGAATAAAGATTTTGATTGAGTTAAAACTCCTTGTCTATTTTATTTTCGCAGCGTAAAGTTTCACTGTGTGAAAGAAACACACATGATGTTAGTAGCCTTTTGGCGAACGTTAGTGAAAATTGTTGTAGTATCTCAGCACAAAAGACGTCGAAACAAATCTTTTTCACGATTTTGCTTGACAATCTGAAAACACCGACTCGGACTTGAAAGTGCACGCGCTGCACTATGAAAATGAACTACTCGTACGCGTCAGACAAAAACTTTTGCAAACTAGCCAAACGAGCAGAAACAACAAGAAACTATCAAAAACAGGTTTTGGTTATGATTAAGCATTGTTTGGCAAACTCACAAATTAACAGCTCGATACCAGAGTAAACCTTGTTCTCACAGAACTCTATAGAACAAACACAAAAGTTTACGCGTACAACTAGCCGGCGAGCGGATGTTATTCATTTACAGCGCGAAATTAAAGAAATTCTCGACCTTGAAAAACACACCTTTTCCATTAAATCAGAGCATAAAAGTACATAGAAGAGCCCTGCTTCTTCGTGTCTGCCTTATTCCCTGCCATTGCTGTGAAAAATCGGCAAGAGGATCTCGCAACTCTCACAATTTCATCACACAACGTGACAACATCCACGCGAGAGGCCAAGACACGTGCGTGGATCAGCGCGGATATATGACGTCAGGATGGCGCAATTTGTTCTAAAAATAGAAAAATTGTCCCATATCATGGGTCCACGCGCATCCCAAGACTTACGGTCTCCGTCCCTGATTATGGCTCCTGG
>JAHPZR010046720.1:0-15989 GCA_019787425.1 Platygyra sinensis | reverse complement strand
CGGGGTAATCTAAAAATAACTTGAGAGGAATTTTTTTTTTTTTAATATGGCCTGTAGAGATATCCTTTATTACTGTAAGGCATTCACCGTAGCTGTTAACTTACTCTACTGGATTCAAGCAGCTGCAACTTGACAGCGGTCTCGTTTAATTCCCGGTCAGCGGAAATCAATTCCTGTTGGAAAATAAAAATAATCAATAGGATGAAAGGCAACGCTGCTAAACATTCTGTTAGAAAAAAAAACAGCAAGCGAATACCTTTTTAAGTGACTCTATTTCATAATTTTTCCGTTTGAGTTTCTCTGCTGCCTTTTTCTTTTTTAATTCTTCCTACAAGGAAAAGAAGACAAGCAATCTCATATCCATGAGTTCAAGTTAAAGGTACTTACTGTAAGGAACTAAATTTAAACTCGAAGGCCAGAAATAACACCAGGCAGGTCTCTTATAAATCACCCCAAAACACACAAAAATTTCAGCCTGGATCTGTTTAGCAGCAACAGGAGTTAGTCATCTACTGTATAAAGGGATAACAAACTCCTCTGATAAGCAAACTCTGCAAATTGTCACACTTTCACATGTCCCAAATGAAAACATAAACTGCCGTCTCGTCTCCAATTAGAGAACGTCATAGAACTGAGCACGTGCCGGTGACTAACCCTAGCAAGAGTCAGTGATTTACACCCTTCAATTAAATTCCTCTGTGTTGAATCAGTATGAAGCCGACTGTAGACCGCAAAAGATATAGGACCTTGTAACAGTTAGAATCAGCCTGTCCTTGAATAACTTACCTTGTACCGCGTATGTTCGTCCATATAACAACTGTGAGTTGATCTCTTGGTATCCCGTTCATCCATATCCATGGCGAATTTCTGTAAGTATAACACACATTGAATTAAGTGAATGCAGTCCAACACATCATTAAGTAACCATGTGTCCAAGGTTTAACCTTAATTGCGTTTTACGACTATTTACATCAATAAAGTGCTACTAAATTCTCCACCGTTCAAAAGTAAAAACAACCGAGCTTTGACTCAACCGTCTTCCATGCTTACTCGTGTTTGGAGGGAGCAGGGAAATGCGAAAAACAACAAACACCTCACACCCTCAAAGCCATTAGCGAGCACCAGCAGCAGTAAGACGTGTCGTCAGTACTTTAATGAAGGTATGACAAGTAGAAACTCGATGTCAGGCAGGCTAGTGGAAAATTCCGCGAGGATCTTTTAAATTCGTTTCGATGTGGCATCACTTCTTTCGAATCTGCTTTAATTGGAGTCCTACCACAAGTTTTAAGAGCCTCACCTTTCTTTCTTTTAAACAGACGTTCAGTCTTCTTTGTTGATCCAGCTCGTCTCGTAATCTGGTCATTGATGCTCTCAGGTAAGAAATTTCTTCTTGGCGATTTCGAACATCCATCTATTATACCACATAAAACAAGAAAATGAGCAGCAGCGCTTGTAGATGAACAAAAAATATAGAAGAGCAACGGGATTACAGAGAATCCAAAACATAGACAGTACAAAATTAGTACAGTAATATTTCATTTTCCTCGTTATTGCGCCGAAGTACTAGAGTGGGCCATATGATAAAGAAACAAGTAGAACCTTCAAGCCTGTCGCCTCTGCTGTTTTCTGTCCTGCCATGGTCTCACTCTTTCTGTAATCAAAGGGAAATATTGGTTATTTCACAAGCGTGTAGTACTGATGTGAAAACTGTCCACTTTTGAATAATCATCTTTTTCTTAATCAGAACTTACTTGTCTCTTTTCAAGAAAAATAACATGCATTTTCTAACCTGAGATGCAATAAGTCATCTTCATATGACCCCAGCAGTTGAACTTTGCGCTCCATTCGCTCGTACATCAGTTGAACTTTGGAAACCATCAGTTCCACAGCCTAGAAGGTAAAAGACAAGAGGAATATACGTTAACTTTAATAATGTTAACACGTCCTTTAAACTACTTTTAAGTAGCAAGAAGATTGACAATTAGAGCCGTAGCCTGAAAGGGATAGGGTCAATAGCCCATGAGGCGAAGCCGAATGGGCTATTGGCCCGTGGCCTTTGAGAGCGAAGGGTCTAATTGTTTTAGTATTACCCAACTAGTCGGACAGAAAAGGCAATAATAAAGTTAACAAATGCAAGTTAACAAAATATTTATTTGGGAAAAAAACGAAACAAAAACCGGTGAATTTCGCTACTCAATGACTATTACTAATAGTCCTCTAGTAGTGTAGACTCCTCCACAAAATTTAAGGCCAAACTCTGACCACATTTATTTGTTGCAATTCTGTTCCATTTATTTGAGCTTTCTCTATTTATTTTTGTATTTTTCTGTTCATCTAATATTGCACTCATGTAAAAGTAAAAAGGTACACAACGACGGCACACAGAAACAAGATTTTGTATTGCAAAGTACCTTTGTCCTTTCCAGTTCCAATCCTTCTCGCTCCTCCACAGGTAGATGCGCCATCGAGCGACAGCCTGGTACCGGGTCAATTTCTAGCAATGCTCCGAGAGCACGAGCTAACTTTAGGTACTGTCGTACGTGATAGCAATGAAAAAAGTTAACACTTAGTAAAAATTTTTCACGGAACACTTAGACTTAAATACATAAATCATTTTTATGTCTTTTTTTGATTACTGATGGTGATATTAACTACACTAAGCGACATTACTAACTATACAGCCGGTCTTCTGTGATCGCTCGTTGTTAACTTCGCACCAGGTTAGCAGGAAATGGTAGTATATTGTAAAGTCAACTCACCGTTTTTTCACTCAAGTCGAGTGCCTCTTTAGTCTGCCGATGAGCACCTTTCTCACCTTCTGTCTCAGCCAAGCTAGAGGAAGCTTGCTCACGACGAAGTCTCAACTGTTTGGGGTTTAAGAGAAAACTGTATCACCAACAATTCAACTTCAGTATCTTACTCAAGGGTACAAGAATTCAATAAAGAATATCTTTATTGAATATTTTTATCTAAATTTTTAGTCTTAGTTTTTAAGTATTATAGCTTATATATTTAAGGTTAATGTGTACGACTCTTTAGAAGACCACTTTTTTAGTGAAATGATCCCGTGGATAAATAAAGTTTCCATTCTATTCTATCTTTTGTAGTTACGACCTTCAAAGGATTGAAGCCAACTGGTTTATCGCAATCGACCTTCGCGCCTACGTTTCGCTGCCACACATCACAACGGTTTTTTAATCTATCGTCACTAGCTGACATTGCATTTAAGACCCCGGCAGTGGCTACCAACCCAGTGGGGGTTAGATGCTAAGCGTATAGCACCTCACCTACCCAAGCACTCAGCCTGGGAGAAAATAAAGCCACTTAGCGCCTTGAATTTTCTATTACCAGTAATTGATACTTTAAAAAACAACGGCATGGAATCCCTTGCTCTGCCTAGCGCTTTTACTTAAAAATAAGCTTCATCAACTTGCTTTAATTTAATCTTCATGAATACCTCAGCATGCATTTCACCCTCGCTTTTGTGATAATCTTCCTCTTGTGAAGCTAATTTCGCTCTCAGTTCACTGACTTCCTTCTTAAGAGCCACAATCTGCTGTAGAGCTTGTTCATGATTAGGAACTGAAGGCAAACAAAATTTTCGTCAGGCTTAACAAAAATTTTACTTCAAGGCTAAATTTAAGACCCTCAGGTTCACTCCTCAAAGGGAAGATCTATGATGTTTAATCTCCACGTGGCTTGTTATTCTAATTTAGTTCTGGATATGACTCCGTGCTGAGAATCGACAAGAAATTGGAAATAGTCATGACTTAAAGCGCCTATGCGACGAAATTTTTCGAATTCATTGTTTTTGCATTTTCTGAAATTTTAAGTGGTACTTACTCACCTGTCCAAGCCGTTTTGGCCAGCAAGTACGGGAAGATGGTTTTTTTTAACCGTTTTCCCGAAAATTCGTCCGCCATTATTACATCATGTTCCTGCAACCCCATTAGGCCTTGCTGCTTTGTGACGTCGTACTCCTAACCAACTTGGTTCACATGGCGAATTTTGTTATAACATTTCTCTGTAGTTCGCAGTTAACTGGTTTCGCAACGTGAATCTAGCACTCTATTCGAATCGAATCATGCCCGATCGTTTTTTTTTTTTTATTGAGATACACACATTACTTTCAATACTAACATTACTGAGAATACTAACCTTAATTAATTGGGACTTACACTACTAACAATGTTCATGCAGTTATTTACATTACTTACAATACTTGTTACTTACGTCACTTACAATACTAACGCCTATACTACTTGCATTACTTACTTGCATTACACCTACTTACTCTACTAACAATACTAATACTTACACTACTTACAATATTTACAAAATAATCAGATTACTTACCCGACTTACAAATCTTCCACAGCGAAAATCAAACTTATTTATAATACATCAAAAGAGAGAGAAAAAAATAAATAAATAAAATAAAGGGCCAGCTTGCTCCATAGATAGGTCACTGTCGGTAATATCACTGATAAGGTCACGTGGTTTGAGTTTTGCAAATTTTTGCGCTCTTAACTCCTTAAAGGTGGCCAAGGAGAGGTTTCCATTTTTCAGACTGGAGGTTGAGTCCGTTTGTTTCGATTTCATAAAAAAATCAATGCCCGATCGTTGTGTAGTACACGGATGCAGCAATAGATCAGATATGAATGCAGGTATTTCTGCTCATTTTAGTCGTACAATAAAAAGTAAGCGAGATAAGTGGTTGATATTCGTGCACACTCACCGCGCGAACTTCAATCCGAGCGGAAAGTTTGTGGCGGGTGTGTTCAGTCCATTTCGCGAAGGAATGTTTTTCAAGAGCGTTTCATATGAAAGGATGTCGTTGTCGGCTTATTCTTGGCTCAATTCCTACAATATGGAAGATCGAGCCAGGGAAACAATCCTCCAAACGACAACACCGTAAGGTAAGCCTTGTTTAATTTTATCTAAGCTTCAGTATTGTGTCAGCCATAGAGTTTTCTTTTCCGTAGAAGTATCCTATATGTTTAGTCCTAGACATCTCTGCGATTTGTATTTTCAAGTAACTCATCAATTTTAGGATTGTTCATATCGCCGCGCTATTGTATTTTAGTTTTTTATCCCTTCTGTTTATTCCAGTCATGCCAGGCGGTGGCGCGCTCGGAAAATGCTGGTTTATCGAAGAGCCTTTCAATGGTTTCCAAAATTTTCAAATCAACCGTTAATACTAGAATTTACTTGTTTTTTTTCTCGAACACAGGTTTCGTTATCTACTTTCCATATAGATCATAAATGAACTGTAACATTCCTCACAGTCACCGTTCGTTTCATCCCCAGAAGCTGGCCATTCGGTAATTTAATGGGTTTTTAGATGGGATAGAGACAATGTTGTGAGCGAAACTCATTTTCGTTTGAGCATTTTGCCGTGTACATTTCCGTTGACCTAAATCTACAGCTATTTGTTTAGCGTACTGATACATGTAGCTTCTTCTTCGGTGGCAATTGGCTCGGCACTATCATCGTATGATTGGAAATCTTCACTTGCCGAGCAGAAGCTCCCCTCTGAAGACTCAGAGCAACCTTCACTACTGCTTTCAGACCAACGTTACCCAAAATGAACTTCTGAATTGACAGACATTTCGCTAATACTAAGATGAAAAACTGACTGATATCAATAGCGATGAAAGGTAAATAAATCGCGCGTTAGGAGTATGATGTTACAAGTGTAGCTGCCGCTGCGAAAATAGCGGGCTCAACTGGAACCAATTTCTAGTATTTTATGGCGGACTAAACTTTCACTTTTCGAGCGGCGAAATTTTTATGAAGGAAGTCCTTTTAATTTTTTCTTTCTGAACGAAAGGACATCGTACATGATAGTAAGTTATTATGTTTAAACAAAAGTGGGAAAAAGAGATGTGAAATTTCTTCGCAGTTTATGCAAAACATCCTTATATATCAACATGTTACATAACAGCAAGATTGGAGTTACATCCGTTGTTTGTCAAGTATTCGTTTCACCAGGGTCACAATGTATCAGTGATCTGTTCTCCCTTGATTACAACACGATTTCGTCTCACTCAATATTTTGCAAATGATTTTATACTTACGAGGTGGTTTGAGTTGTTGCAGTGTCTTCGTTCGATCTCTAAAGTCCGCTAGAGCCTCCTTTTGCCTCGCTATAACAAGGTCGTGTCTCTCTCCTCGACACCGCAGTCCTTGGGCATGCAATTCACTTGTCTTGAGATTCTACGACAATCAACATACGTCAATGTAGATTAAGTAACAATTAAACGGTCAGTGCTTGATATCTATCTACTTTTCCTAAACTTTACAGAAACGCATCGTCGAAACAATTTTCAAAGGTCGAACAGCTACATCGATCGATCACTAGCATAGCTCACTGCCAAGATCAATTGGAAATGGTGTCAATTTCGAGAACTTTCCAGACTAAATAAACCAGCCGCCAATAAAAACTGCGAGATCAACATCTAACTGTTTAATACAGTAATTCACACGAAAGATCGTACCACGTGATTAGTTTAAGGTAATGACGACAAAGGAGTGGTAACTATCTCATGTCACCGTGGTCAAACATGGATAGAACATAATGTATTATTAATACAAAATACAGAAGAGCCAAAAAAATAAAATGCAACAGGTATCCTAGCTCATTTCGTTAGCACATCTATTACATTACCAAGTCTATATAGAAGGGCGAGTCCAATATTTTCAAGTCTTGTCCTAAATGATCCGAGCGGATACTCCAAAGCTTCTTGTAGTTTTACGGCTTACTTTTCTAAGAATTCACTAACACGTAAAATATTGGTTTGCTTTTTCTCCCAACTTTCGTTTCATTCTCTTTTTTGGACATTTTCAGTCGTGCGATAATTCTCCCACTATAAAAGTAAGCTTGCCCGGAGCCGTATCAGGAGAGAATAAGTCCATAGTCTTTACATACATACATACATACATACATACATAAACTTTATTTTATCTCGAATTTAAGAGTAGCTTTTATAGCTAATTTCTCCGAGAGAAAACTAACAAATAGCAAAATATGACAACAAAAAATAGACAATAACATTATAAAATACAATTCTGTGAAATATTTACAATTAAAAGCTAAAATGAAATACATCTATTTACTGAATATTTTGAAACGCGATATTAAATTAAATTTTACAAAATGCTATAAATTTACATTAAGTTAAGGCTAGCTAATGATTTTTTAAGTCATTAAGGTTCAAAGTTCGAACATGTCCGGCAGCGAGTTCAACTGTTAACGGCATGATACGAAAAAGACCGAAGGCCGTAAGAAGTAGTTTTAGGTACAGGAGTGTCAGAATAGTAGTTACCGCTGAAATTATAGGGGTGGAGGCAGGGGAGGGAGGGGCTACTTCCTTATAAGAGGCTAGTGCGGATGTGCGCGCCCCTGGATGGGGTCGCATTTTTTACGACTGCATTTGACTATATGGGGTTACATTTTTAGTAGAGTTACTAGAATGGGATCGCACATTTTCGGGATTTCTGGATAAGAAAATTCTGGTAAGTAGAGATTATACATAGGAAGATTTGTGGTTAAAACATGGTTTGTGCTGTTGTTTCAAAAGTTAACAGTCGGCTCGCATTGAAGTCCGTTCATGAAATCACAACTTAAACATTAACGACTTGCACAATAGTGCAGAACCCGTGGGTCCAGAACAAAGTCCAACAAATCATCCGTGCTACGGTATTTATTTTCCCGGCTATTCCACGTTGTCATCGTCCATCGAAGTTCACACAACTTGGACTCTTCTTTTGGATTAGCAAGCGTTTGATCTCTTTCGCTTGGGACTTGTTAGCTTTCAACGTGAAGATACGTTTGCATCTTAACTATTAGGACGGTACGTTGGTTATTACGGTTAGGTAGCACATGTACCAGAATGTTTGCTACTGCAGGTGAAAAGTAAAGTGTTCTACATTCAATTTAACAAACTCGTGTCAATTCATTTTAGGATGACCTACTTAAAAGGCTCTATAAGGTAGAGGCAAAAACAGAAACGTGACTAAGTTGGGATCGCGAAAATTACATTAGTCCAAAAGTGACTAAGATGGGTGCTATAATTGGCCACAGAATAGACTATAATGGAATGGGGGTTCTTAGAGTCCAGCAGCACATACCCAGCAAAAATTTACCCAAGTACCCCCCCCGGGGGGGGGGGGGGGGGTCTTTATTGTACTGAACCACGATCTGCACAGTCAGCACAGGGGGCCCACACAAGCAGTGTGTCTGTTTATGTTCGAAATATAAAGAAATGTATGGAAGAATATTGAAGAGTCTTAATATCGTAAACTTATATCGAGGAATGTCTAAGTTAAAGTTCAAAATAAATGTAAACGTACCTCAATTGCTGTGTATTGTTGTTTCTGTGGCTCTAAATGACGAATTTGGGCGATTTGGTGGGTTTTGCGTTGACTGTTGCTATACGTTATAAGAAGGAGACTTTCCACCTTTGTCTCCTTCTTATAACGTATAGCAACAGTCAACGCAAAACCCACCAAATCGCCCAAATTCGTCATTTAGAGCCACAGAAACGACAATACACAGCAATAGCTGTTATCGGAGTTGAGCCCGGTGTCAAATATTCCTTTGTTTAGAGCGGAACACAAACGAGGCTAAAGGGTCAATACAATGCAGAACTGACCCTTTCACCTCGTTTGCGTGTCAAACCGCTGATAACTGCGATAAGAGCTATTGAGGTACGTTTACATTTATTTTGAGCTTAAACTTAGACATTCCTCGATATAAGTTTACCATATTAAGACTCTTCAATATTCTTCCATACATTTCTTTATATTTCGAACATAAACAGACACACTGCTTGTGCGGGCTCCCTGTGCAGTCAGTACCTCAGAACGATATCTCTACGGCTCTTCTAGCTGCTACATTTTATAATAAGACGTTCACGCAATGACCTTTGAAAGCCCAGTATAATTCATAACAGAGTAACAGAAGTCGTCTTGGATTGTCATGCAACCGTCCGTATCATATTTCGTGACAACCTTCTCACTATCGAAGTGAACTGGAAGCCCGGGGGGGGTACTCCCTTATATGGGCTATATAGGTATGTGCGGCCCTAAAGGGTATGGTTTTTCAGCCGTTTTGGTCATAAATAGGGTATCAATTTTAGCTGATTTTGGCTATTTCGGTCATAAATAGGGTATGGTGTTTGATATCTAGCCTTGATTACTATGGTTATGTTTTTAAGAAACTTTTGCACCATTATCACAAAGCGAAAAATCACCAAACGTCCTTCAAAAATTCTGTTCACGGTATTTTAACAGGATTTTGAGGTAATGGTCAAGTCATAAATAGGGTTTCGAATTTTTGGTCAGGTCATAAATAGGGTAGGAAATATCGCAGATTTTGGTCATAAATAGGGTAGGGGTTTTGGGACGCGGGCCGCACACTCCCACCCAATTTTTCTGGGAGTACCCCCCCCGGGACTGGAAGCCGGCGTAAGAACATTAGAAAAAGTCGATACAACTGTAGTTTATGTTTTTAAATTTGGTGCCTTCAACTTAATCGACGTTAACTGAAGGGTGAAACGTTACACGTTCGCGTAAAATCCCACATGCAGGGTTTCGAGTAACTTTGATAATCATGACAGTCTCAACAGGAAAGGTCAAATACTGTCTGGGATAGCAACACAAAGTGAATTGACAAACTGAATATTTCATTTTCTAAAACTGTTTAAAACTAAGAATCTGCGAGAAACAAGAATGCCAATGCAATAGGTAGCCACGAAACCATGGAGTTTTAACGTGATATATAGGTTCTATGAGTTCTATGTAGTAATGAATCAACAAATAAGAGTAACTGTCTTACATCTCTCTCGATCATTTGTAACTTCTCCTCTTGCTCTTCAATTTGTGTCGCCAGTTGCTCTTTGTACTCGATTAGTTCAGTTCCTTTCTTGACAGCGTCTCGCTTTTGCTTTAACAACGCCTATGAAAAGAAAACAGCAAATTGTAAAGAAATAATACAGCCACACAGACAGCACAGATATCAGTGCTACTGTGTTGATACTAACATGTTTCCGACGAAACAGTTTGAAGGCGCATTTTTCCGAGAGGGATCCGAGAATACCACGACGATTCAGCCCGATTGATCCGATAAAAATCTTCGGAAACACTGGCTGGAATAGCGTCCAGTCAGCAAAATGATTCAAAACCTAAAACAAAGTGACAAACTAAACTTCGAAGAATGGAAAGTAATCAGTGCACAGCGTATGCTTTCAGAAGTGTGAAATATGGTTAGTTCCAAGGAAACTGTTCACCCAATTTTTCCAATTTCTTTTGTTTTTGTTAGCCATTGTTGCAAAGAAACACATACGCGAACATAGATGGGGAGGAAAAGCATAGGAGGGTAATATTTTGTTGGGTTTTAAGTACACTTACTGTCTGTTGTTCTGAGAGTTTGTCTTCCCTAGAATTTATTTCTTTTTGTTGTTCATCAACCAAAGCAGATAACTGCATGAGTTGTTTTCTCTGTCCTTCCAGCTCGCTGTCTTGATCTCTGATTCGTTCCTCGTATTGCTCGAGTTTTTGTTTCTGTTTATCACTCAGCTCTCCCGCCATATCAGACATGCGCGCTGCGGCACCTGCCAGATCTCGTCTTAATGCCTGTACTACATCTCCTTGACTCTCTGCTTCCTTTTTCGCCTGGGCTGCTTCCCGCCTAGGAAATGTTACACAGACATTTCAGTTGTTACTGGAAGATAAACCGTTTAATTCCAAACTCACCCCAGAAACATGCTAGCCTACAGAACACGCGGCTAAGAGGGACAGAGCGCGAAGCGCAACAGCTTACGAATGGTGCAACTTGCTGTTCCCGCATAAACCGCTGCAGGATAACTCCACGCATAGTTTCTACAACTGTTTCAGGGGCCAAACACCTCCCACCTCTTATTTAAATGCGACTTAAAGGTTTCAAAATAGACACAGCCTCAAAAGCAACAGGTGAATGTATCAGATATTTTCCTTTCAGTGATTAAAAGAAAAAAAAGGAAAAATTCTAGTAACAAATAAGCTGTAAGCCCGCTGTTATTATCCGCTGTTAAGAGGAGAAAGGAGAAGCCATAAGCCCCTATCAGTCTTTAGTAGAATTGTACTAGTATACTGATGCAAATAGGTGTAATCTGATTGGCTGAGCCATTGCACACTATCAGCTGTTAGTGTGCAGTGGCTTGGTGTAGTCAACAAAAGTCCAACGTTTCCTCGTTTCTCCGAAGTTTTGAAATAACATTTAGAAACAAATGAATAAACAAAATTCCTGAGAAGACTAAGACGAGGGCATTTACGGTTTCTTGAATCAAAAAAGATCGAATTTTTGAAATTGATAAGCGTGCGTACACAACTGAAAATGTCAATTCTCTAAAGCGTGAAGCTAATTCTCAGACCAGAAATAATTGAAATCGTTTTTATGAAGGAAATTTCAGTAGGAATTCTACTAAAACAATTAGATTATTCGCTCTCGATTTCTATGAGGTGATAATTGATGAGGCCGAAGGTCGAAGGCCAACTATCACCTGATAGAAATCGAGAGCGAATAATCTAATTGTTAATTATAATTCACCACTAAATTTTCGTAGATTCTTTTTGGTTATCAACCACTACCACTAAATTTTCTCCGATTCTTATGGGCCTAAATTGATCACGTGACGCGATAGTGTTCATCCGCGGACAGACACTGTCAGCCCATAGTGCTCGTCCGCGGAAAATACCCGGGCGGATAGTACTCGTCCGTGAAAATTTTTCTGTAAACAAGCGGGTTGAAAGAAATAAGCAATCGAAATTGTATTGAGTGGGTTTTTGACTGTTTTCTTTATCAAAAGTAATTTTTACGTTTGACTGTAACGGGAACGACAATTAAGACAATAGAGTGTTTATAACGCGGAACTATCGGTCTGATAGACGCTCCTTGGAAATTTGATGTTCTTAAAACTAGCATATTTTTTCGCTTCTCGGGCAGATATTTTCTTTAAGAAGATCAAATTTCCGCGGGGCAACTATCAGCCGAAAGTTCTTCGATAGACTGAACATTCTATTCTTTAAGTAAGAATTGAGGACGAACAACTAGAAAGTCAGCTGTAAAGCAGTGGGTTATTCTATAAATGGTTAAAAGAAAACTTTGAAAAAAGAAATCGCTATTACCCAGACCTTCAAACAAGAACGCAAAAATTAAGTGAAATGAAAATTTTTGCATAGTAATGACCAACAGTCCATTCCCTTCGCGTTCAAAAACACGCGCCAGTTACCTTAGCAACAGGACAAGCTGCTCTAGTTTATAGATGTCTGACTGTAAAGTGGCTTCCACGCTTGTCTGGGGCACAGTCTCAGTCTCGACTGATCTTGTCTGTGGTTTTGGATCTTTTCTTGGAGACTGAGGTCTAGACGTCACAGGCTCTTTCTTAGGGGAGGAGGGTCGAGACGTTTCTTTACGCGGTGAAGATGGTCGACTCTTGCCTGTAAACAAGAACAAAACACAATTAAGCTTGCTTGACTACAGTAAATTGTTAACGAGGTTGCCAAAATAAGTGCAGCATAACATGCTGCCGAAATTAAAAAGATTCAGTCACAATTGCAATGAAACTCATTATGTATATGTTTTCGTTTGAGGTGCAGTCATAGAAAACTTACATGTTCATCGAAATTTATCATTATTATTTTGAAACTCACAGCTAGTTGTATATACTTCTATGCCAAGAGAAGAAAACCTATTTTTCATGCAAGATCTCCAGTCAGATAGAATTTGAATGTGGCAAAGTTCTTTTAGTAGAAAAGGAAAACCCCTGGTGAGCAAGGACGAGCACGACGAATAACCGAGTCAACCCAGTCGACCCAGCTGATTCATGTCAGGACCTTCAAACTGTGCCATAGCTATTTCCATATAATTAGAACCCATACTCTTATGAACAAAGTTAACGTGTAACACTACATAACACACAAGGTCCTTTGTGTTCGCATTTAACAAAGAAAAAGCTCGATTCACATACTCTTTGAACACAAAAACGTGGCACTAGCAAATGCTTGATGTTCACTCCTTTTGAAAAGCTTGCATTTATGTCCACGGAGGACAAATAAAAATTCTTGAGTAAACAGTGTTCGTGCGCAACTGTCAAGCGATCGAAAACAAAAGTAACCTATAATATAGCTTCCCCTTATTTATTTTCTCTTTTCTGCGTTAGACAGAAAGGAATTGAGCTCATTTGCCTGAAAAACGATGGTGGCAAAAGCGAAGCACATCAGAAAAATAAAGTCAGCACTCTCTCGCAGCTGTAGAAGCTGTGCAGTGCCAGTAAGACCAATGGCGTGTCGAGTCTGATGTCACCAACCAGTAACCAAGGCTTAATTCAGCAGCGCTATTTTAGCATACAACACAGACACCTCAAAATAAACCCGGCAGATATATTCCTTTACAGCTTCTTTATATTTTTACAGCCCTTGGGAATTCCCTTTCCTCTGTTTATTAAAACAAGGATTAAGACGTCTTAAATATTCGACTATAAAATCGAATAAAAAGTTATTTGGTAAGTGATACTCCATAGCACGTCAGGGTAAAAAGATAACTCCAACACAGAAATGGACCACTCGTGAGTATCTTCTAACTTTAGCGAAATGCAGTTTTATCGAGAAAATTCAAGAATCTAGTTCATCTAATAGGATTTACACCAGGGGGAGGAGTGAGTACGCCATTCCATCTTCTGGTCGCTTATTCTCCCGGGAGGGGGGGGGGGGTACTCCCTATAATGACCTATACGGGGAGTTTCCGCCCAAAAGGGGTACCTTTTTCAGGCTTCAGGTATATAAAAGGGTAGGGATTTCACAAGTTGAGGTATATAAAAGGGTAGGGAAATCGGTCATTTAGGCATTTAAAAGGGCCTTTAATTATAATATTTCGAATAGACGCCCCTTACGGCTGTATCAGTTTATTTGTTAAGCACTACATGAAATTGAGAACAAGACTTCCTAAAGTAGGTATGTGAAAGGGGTACCTTTTTTCAATAAAAGGTACATAAAAGGGGTACCTTTTTTGCCAAAATGGTATATGAAAGGGTAAGGGGTTGGACCTCGGGGCGAAGCCTCCCCGTATTAAACTTTGTTAAGTAGCCCCCCGGGCTTATTCTGCATTTGTTTTTAGATACAATCGAACCTCCAGTTACAGTAACATCTCTCCAACGACGGTATAGAACGACCGCCTCTCCAGAACGGCAAAGGCCAATAAAACGCGTCCGGCTGCAGAAATTAGAGAGTTTTAGCAAGCCATGACGGGGACGAGAGCGTCAACAAGCAAAACGTTTAATGAGCAGAACAATCTTTGGGCGCGTTCGTTTGGGATCAATCCGGAATAAGAATAATTGGAATAATGAGAGTAAGCGTTTGTTTGGGAGCTATTCTCATTCCAGAATACCTGGATTTCCATTCCGGCTATTCTGCTCCCAGGAGCAGAATAGCCGGAATATATTCTTATTCCGGAATATCCCCAACGAACGCGCCCTTTGCCTTCCTTTGCAAAACAACAACGTGAAATGACCAACTTCTACGTAGTTTGGAAAACGCGAACCACAATGGCTAATTTTTCGTATGTTCTTTTGAAATTGATCGCTGTCGAATCATGTTTAGCCTAAGCAAGTTTTTAGACCGATAGGCGTACTGAACAGATTTACAGCCGGAGTTGCGACGGTGGAAGGTAACAATGTAAATTCGTCTTTTACAAGGTGTCGTTCCCGCCGTTGCCTCTTCGTTGCTAAAACTCCCTTGTATAATCTCTCGACAACTGCCAGTTAACCAGTGACTGACGAACGGTACATACAGAATTTCATTTTGTATTGTAAAACGTCACCAAACTTGATGATCAGTACCATGCTTCGTTGGCCTCTGTTTCTGTTTAGTTTCTGATTTGTTGAAATATTGATTGTGTTACGTACAGTTAATATGCTTAACTGATAAGCATTTTATGAGAAAGATCCTAAACAAGCAGGTGTCGTGCTACACCCCACGGGTATTTTCCTCTGTCACCATAGTGTCCGTTGTGAAGAGATTCGACTGTAATTCATTATTGAACTCACTTATAAAATTAATTAATCAATAAATTAATCAATTTAACTTTAAAATCTTGAGATGACAATAAAACTGATTCAATCTGTAGCAAAGACTGGAAAGCTTATTCAGAGCTGAAGTTCCGGATAAACAGCAGGAGAATAGAAGGAAAACAATGAAATTAATTGCAACATGTAATAGACCATGTGGAAAATGAAAACACAATTGAGTCTTTTACGAAGTTGGATTGTCTTTCCAATTATCGATTGTCATACGAGGATTGATTGTTTAGCTACATTAGTTCGTACTACAGACTCACAAGGTAACTCTTAACTGTTACCTAGGTAACACTTAAGATGATTGACAAAAAGGAAGGGTAACTACTTGCCAGTGATTTGTTTGGAGTACATTGCGTCCTGTTCCAGTTGTCGATTTTGTCTGGTCAGTCTTAAGAGTCGCTCTTCCATAGCTACTATTGTGACAGCGTGTTGCCGAGTTTGCTCCTGTTAAAAGAAGTTCAGTTTACTTTGTTATGTAATTTTAGATATGTTTGAATCTCAATGATGTTCAGCTCGCTTCTCTTCTCAGGATATGTCAGTCTTAAGAGTCGCTCTTCCATAGCTACTATTGTTAAAAGAAGTTCAGTTAACTTTGTTATGTAATTTTAGATATGTTTGAATCTCAATGATGTTCAGCTCGCTTCTCTTCTCAGGATATGTCACTTTGTCACATTGTCCAGTTTTCTCCTCACTAAGGTATTTGGTTTAACAGTTATCCAGATCAGCAGATTAAGGCTGCTAATTATACGTTTTACCCCGATACATTTTTAAAGGAGGGGAATTACTGAGGGGAGAAGGAAAACGGTAGAGAGTAAGGCGAGGAAATAATTTGCGCCCAAGATTCGTTCGTTCGCGGCGTCCACCAAATACAGTACA